>ML780235.1:1357770-1375986 GCA_009831015.1 Picea engelmannii
AATCAGTGTCTAAGGAAAAAATGGGATGGTTGGTAGGGTTGGCCTCATCATTGATTATATAGGCCAGTTGGGCTTCTCTGTATAGCCTTCTATGCTCTCCTCCAAACACTGGGATAGTAGCATATGTGAGGTCCATTTGCAAAGTCCCCCCCAGTCTTTTTATCCAAGATCTTGATAAAAACATACCGAACTTGGGGGGGACATCAACCACTACAATATCCATGACCACACTTTTCATGGGTAGCTGAAACAAGGTCACGGAAAGGTCTTTGATAACTCCAAGACACTGAAATCTCCTGGATTCGAAGCAATAGAGATCATGATAGGATTGGGTGACTTCTAGCCCTAACTCTTCCATGACAATTTTGGGCATGAGGTTATGAGAAGCCCCCGAATCCATTAAGCAGTTGTGCAATACCTTGTCGTGTATGTTCAAGGAAGTGTAGAAGGGAGGGGATGAGTCATTCATGTCTTCTACCATAGGACCTAAAATAATTGCAGGCTTTTCATCTTGCAAATTGATGGAGTCTGTGGGAAGGCATGAGACCTTGGACCGTAAAAGCTCAGATAAGTGTTTCTTGAACCCTTCATGTTTAATCGACTCGGTCAGGGGTACAGGAATTCTAATCTTTTGAATTTCATGCTCGAAATTAAAAGAAGATGTAAGCTTCAGAATTTCTCTTATTTCGGGAACATGACTCTGGACTATGGGAGAGAGGGGTTGGTGCTTCTTACCTCTGTGACTGTCTGCTACTTCATTAGTGGGCTTCTCTGTTCTAGTGGACTGCTCAGGAGCATCAGGTGCTACTGTCTTTTTCTTCGAACTCAGATCATATCTGCCTTGGTTGTCAGTAGCCTTGTCTCCTTTGCTCAGTTCATTTAGCTGACTGTCCATGAGAGACTCCTCGTAGGCTGATTGAGTGAGATGAGGAAAATGAGGGTGGCTCCGAAGAAATGGATTTTAGTATCAAGCTCATCTATTTTCCCTTCTTCCCCCTCGACCACAAAATTGTTTTGGAAAGGGGCCTGAATTTTTTGGTCTTCTCTGTCTCTTCCCCTCTCTCTTTGCACATTCGGGGGAGTAAAATTGTTCGGCCTCCTGAAACCTCCTTTTTTTTCGGCGTTCTTAGGGCCCTTGTATGCTTGCCTCCCCTCGACCTTCATTCTATCCATCTCTACAGACAGAGAGTTCACCATCTTGGTCAGTTCATCCACTTGAGGGTAGGGCACCGATGATCCAGAAGTTGAGGATTCTGACCTTCCCTTTCTTCTGTTTGCGACGGCCTTGTTCCTCAGGCTGTCAGCCGCTAATACATTGGATTCCACCTCTATGGCCGCATCTTGCATTTGAGCTAAGGAGGTGGATCTTCTTTCTCTCAACAAAAGACATAAATCGGGGCCAAACGCACTAGCATAAGAAATTTTGGCTGAGGCTTCTGAGGGATTTATTTCGACAGGAATTTTATTATACATCTTATTAAATCTTTTGGAGAAGTCAGAGACAGACTCTCCTTCCATTTTCTTCAAAGACCCGAACTCTGTCATGTAGTACATGAAATCTTTCCTATCGCCCCACTACCTCAGGAAATCACTATCCAGGGCTTCGATCCCAGCAATAGATCCGGGGGCCAATCCTCTGAACCATTTCCTCACCTCACCATCCAGGCTCTGGACGAAGACTCTCATCCAGACATCTTCATTTTCGATGTTCAGGTTATCTGCATAACTGTAGAAAGCAGCCAGGTGCTCTTCCGCGGTTATGTCTCCTTCTCCGGTGAAGATAATGTTTCCGGCAGGGAGAGGATTCATAGGATGGGGTAGAACTAAGGGGGCATATCTGGCAGCGACTATGGCATCCATTCTATTCAGAGGGGGATTAGCACCAACCATAGGAATATTAGGTGGAGGAGAACTCGGAGGAGAAGGAGTTCGCGAAGGGGCTACTGGGAATGAGTCTCGAAGTGGGGTGGGAAACAAGAGGGGATTTAAGGAGAAGGCTAACGAGCTCAAGTCAACAGGTGCTCCTCTTTGCGCAGGAGTGGTAAAAATAGGCATGGGGAAATCTTCTGCAGTCCTGGGTCTACGCCAGGGTACAACTTCGGAGTAGAGGGGAGTGACAAGGGTTTCTCCCTCCAATCCTAGACCAGGAGGGGAAAACTCAGCATAAACACTCCCTAAGTTCAGGAAACGGGAAACCTATGAAGGAGGCCTATTGAGAAACTGAGGAGGAGAAAATGGAGTTCCTACAGAAGGAGATGGTGGATTACCTGGTTGGGCGATGAAAGCTTCTTCTTCAGAGTTCTTTCCTTTTCTGAGAACCACCTCCGGATCAGTTTCAGGTGTAGCTAGAGGCAGCTGTGGATGAGACCGCATGTGTCTACCTCTGAAAGCCACAATTAATAGAGCGGGTTCTCCCCAGTGGAGTCGTCACAACGGAGTTTCCAGGTGCACAGTAGAAATCTTCAAAGGCTCTGATACCCGATGCACCTTCGGAATCGGAGGTTCAATGTCGTTCAATCCCGGGGAAAATTTTCAACTTCCTCCCCGACAACGGCGCCAGAAATGTTAGTGTCAGAAGTCACCCCTGGATTTCTTGTAGGAGAAGAGCCTAATGCCCATCAGTTTTTATGTCACGGTTTAATAAATGGGGTGATCAAATGATTAAAAGGATCAAGATGATATAGCTTTACCTCAGGAAACTGGGCCTGGCATGTAGAAAACACGGGAGGTCTTGATCCAACTTCTGTCAGTAAATGGATTAAAGGGTGGTAGATGGAAGACTTGAGAGAAGGGCGAGCAAGACTACCTCAGGAAACAGGCCTTCGGAAGCTTGAGGATGAAGAACTCAGAAACCAAAATCCTCTTGGTCCAGAGCTTCAAGAAGCTGAGGGGTGACCTGACTGAATCCTTCAATTCCAAGTCGTTCAGCGATAAGAAAGTCACAAGAATCGGTTAGAAACAAGGTAGTTGTTACAATGATCCAAGCTACATCATCCTATAACATCTACAACTCGAATGGATCCTCCAATTCCGAGCTGTTCTAACATGGTAAACAAAGAGGTGGGAAGAAGCTGACGTCAATAAAGTAAGAAATCTCAAATGCCATATACATAAACTAGAGCGACCAATGCTTCATCGAAACTTTACAATCGGGAGCCTTTCTCAACCATCGATAGATTACAAAATAAAACAACAGAGTCTATATACTCAGGAAAATTCACCTAACGGAGGCATGTTCAGCCATCAAAGGCGTGGTGTCCCTTCAGCCGAATTCAGACGGATAATCCCTGTCAGACGCCACCTTAACTACGCATGGCCCCTGCAAGGGGAGTAGTTGAGCCATTAAGTGTCGAGCTAGCGTGTGCAGACTTCTTCCGGCTAGTTGAGAACTTGGCATGGATTCTCTGGAAAAATGGGTACACAGGACCCTCTCGAGCAGACCACTCACCAGGCCCTCCATACTTCACACTTAATGACTGAGGAGAGGTTTCAAATACCCCTCCTTGCCTTCATTTACTCCGAGCGAGAAACAATATTGAGATCGGATCCGATGGCACCTGAAGATCGCCATGATCCCCTCTGTAACTGAACTCGACACCTTTGGCCTTCTTTACACAACTCCTTTCTTTCCCCAAGTGACCACGGGCTGTGACCACGTACTTATTCCCAAGGCGTTTTCGGCGTTCGTGAATGGGAAGGAGCTAATCCCTGCTTTTGAAATCGTGATGAGTGAAACGCCGAGATGACTTAATCTGGCACCATGTGTCCCTATAGATCTGACGGATCTGAACTCACTCGGTGATATTGTGGGCCCAAGTCATGGATGCTCCCGTCACCTCGCGCATCGGGAAAATGACGGAGCTGATCCTTGCGGTTTGGGGTCGCGATGGAAGAAACGCCGAGATGGCTCAATTGGCCTCTAGGTGTC
Organism: Picea engelmannii; assembly: GCA_009831015.1. Lineage (NCBI taxonomy): Eukaryota > Viridiplantae > Streptophyta > Pinopsida > Pinales > Pinaceae > Picea > Picea engelmannii. The sequence continues at coordinate 1,361,699 of ML780235.1, forward strand.
CCCCTTGGATGGACGGCCGAGGCCACTTCTCGATATTGTGGGCTCACCTTTGGGCGCTTTCGGCGTTCGCGAATGGGAAGGAGATAATCCCTGCTTTTTGAAATCGCGATGAGCGAAACACCGAGACGGCTTAATTTGGCGCCATGCGTCCCTCTAGATTTGACGGCTCTGAACTCTCTCGACGATGCGGTGGGACCGGGCCCTGGACAGTCCTGGCACCTCGCACATCGAGGATATGAAGGAGCTGCTCTTTGTGCGTCGGAGTCACGATTAGCGAAAAGGCGAGGAGCCTAATCGTGCACCAGGTGTCTCCTGTGGATGGACGATCGAGAGTTCCTCGTGATACCGTGGGCCCTACTTTGAGCGCCTTCGACGCTTTCGGGGTTCGGGGTTTTGAGAGATAGGACAACATGGAACCTTTACCCCTCGAACTCCTGATTGCCGAAATGCCGACGCGAGTGGATATCACGCCACGCGTCCTCTGGATGGACGACTGTTATCTTTCCCTGCACATAATATGGGCGCCATCCATTGCGTTATCTTCGGTGCACCTTTCTATTCGCGATTTCCCGCCAACCATTGATATGCTTGTATGGATGGATCCAGACCATTGACACTATAATTTTTCCCGCTCGCTTGATTTTAAGTCCGAAAAGGACTTCTTCTGTTTGTTGCGCTTGGGCACTCCTCGTGCAACCTGCAGACCTGGATATCCTGATGCCGAAGACAAGTAATGTTGCTAACAATGACATGGAAACCCGACACCAATTTTCATTTTTGGGCACAAATACCAATGTACGCGGGCTGTAGTGGAGCAATCTGCGTATATGCACGCTGTATAGTAGGCAAGGTGCGTACATGTGGAAAAAATTGTATTTTTAGCTCTGGAATTTGCAAAAATGGATGACAAGTCTACATAGAGAAATGGAAAAAAGGACTTTTGTGCAAGATTGCATAGGGTGAGGCAAATATTTCTATCACTGACACTAACACTGCTTCCTGCAGGTTTTCGGGAAGTGCACTTGCAGTACACTTGACAGGCTGCATGGAACCACCGTTCCATGCTCCGTCTCCTACGACATGAGAATTCCATCACTAGGTTCCCTCTGATCAATGATGTTGCCAGGTTCCCTCCTGATCAACAATGTTACTATTTTCACACTGCATCCCCATTGCTATTGTTCCTTCTGTAACTCCAGCCCCTACCCACATTAGAAGAGATGGTGGTGTGTTTATCTTTAGAATACATAGGAGGAATGTTTGCAACAAGTCGAGGGAAAAAAAGGCGGTGCAACTCCAATTCCAAATCTGTTTATGCTCTTGCTGGAATGCTGATGCCCTTCAATTCCCTCGAATTCCCTCATTCTTTTAGATGCCTTGCTTTGATGCTCAAGCCAGGAAAGCGAATAAATTCAACAATGGTTGTTGCAGACAGGCTTCTATACATGGACCCTGAAAACAAAGCCATAAGGGTATGGAGACATCGAGGTTGAGGAAAACATAGTTGTGTCACATCTAGGTCGAACAGGGGGAATTCGCGGTAGGTTTTACTGAATTCATTTTCTTCCAGGGTTTCTCTATTGTTGTTTAAACGCTAGCTTTGTTGTTCCTGTTAACATTCGTATAATTTAATATGTTATTGGTTTTTCTTCTCATTTCAGAGTTTTAATGATGATTTAGGGTTTCTATCGTAACCAAATAAAAATGATATAACACTTTCTTTCTTTTGCAACCTCTTGATTTTTATTGGATTTAAATCGACTTATTGCTAGTTCTTTTAGCTTAATAAGGAACTAGTAGTTATCTTCAGTGTACTCTTCTTTAAATTTATGATTCTGCATCTCCTTTCTCAGCAAATCTGGACTGTCATTGTCTAGTAACAACAACAAGATATAAATTGAAAGTGATGTCAATTTTATTTAAACATGTCAATTTTATTTAAACATGTTCATTTAGAATTGTGAATGGGTTTTATATATGTACCATTTTGAGTAGTTTATAGTTACATGGTTTTAAAATAAACTAGAATTATGATAATTCAGTTGTGGATGTGCATGATCTGGAGCTTTCGATGTCTTTCAATGATACCTTGCGCATACTTTTTCTCCTAGCGAAGCTCATCTATAGGACCTTATAAAATGAAGGCATTGACAAGTAGTTTTGTATTACTTCATGAGCTGCAATGTCATTGATCTTCTCTGTTTCTTAATCTTCATGCTTCCTCCCTTGATTATGCAATTTCTTGTCTTTCTTTCATCATATAAGAAGCTCATGTTGCTGCCACATGGAAATCTGTTAAAACTTATGAATATTGTAATTCCAAATACCCGAATAAGTTCAGAGTCAAGGTTTAACTAGTCCCATCCATCTGAAGTCTGATGTATGGAATTTTTTTCTTTGGGTACCTAGGTAGTGTATTATGTCTGACAACCCAAAATATCTTAGGTGGTTGCTTCATTTCTATTCTCCATGTGGGATATTTTGTTTCCATAATGGCCATTGTAATAGAAAGCACCATTCAAGTGTCTAATAACTCGAGATGTGGCTGGCATTATGTGTGTGTATGGTGAATGAGTGATTTTGTTTTCTTGGCTCACACTATGTTGATAGTTCAGGCTGAAAATTTTCTGAACTATAATTTGGATGTAGTGGCTGATCAATATTTCTGGAAAGTTTTGGGAACCATAATTAATTTTGGTAGTTGCAATTTAAGGGTGATTCAAGTGATGATAGTTTTTATAGATATGCGAATACAATTATAAATTATAGTTTGGAAAATTGTTATGTTAGTTGAAAATGCATTCGAATTGAAGGATTGAGACATGTGATTTTCATGCATTATGAAGGCACCTTTTGTTTTTTTAATTATGTAAGATGATCTATACACATTGGAAATATTTTTGGATTGTTTGGCATTCTAAAATATTTTTGGATTATTTGGCATTCTAAAATATTTTTGGATTATTTGGCATTCTATTTGTACTTTGACATTCACCAAATTTGTGTTGTAAGATGATTGTTCAGCTGGGTTTTGWTTTTTCRTTATCAACTAAAAATTAATATTTATTGGCAAGCSAAATAGAACTAATGCAAAAGTGTCAAAGACTTCATGTTAGATAGGTAGCCAAATTTAAAGAGGTAAATGTGCAACTTTGTGATTTAAGTGTGCCATTTTGGTTTTAAATTAACTGAATTAATTCAACTTGAATTAAGTTGAATTAATTTTGTGGTTTTATTCTATTGGAAATTTCTGTACTATTTATCCAATAAATACAATTTTCCTAAAATTTAGGATTTCTCTAAAGATTTTTGAAATTTATGTACTATTTGTTTTAAAAAGATGGCTAACCTCAATGTCACAATAAAACCTTAGATTCATTAAAAGGTATGATTCCCAAGTGATAGTTAATCGATTAAAGACTTAAAACAAAATAATTGTAAAGGACACACACACATATACTTAAAAAATATGTATTTTATAATATTATTTATATGTTTTTAAAACACATTGTTATGATATTTAGACACTTAAGATTAGTTAAGTTTAACTTGGTATAATACATCTTTAGGTAAAATGGTGTTTCTTAGTGTGTTTCTTTAGTATGAATTTGTAGTTATGTAATCCTACGGTCATGATATGTTCTAGACATAGACTGATCTGACCACTCAATTGATCTAGGTGGATATCGATGATCACCCACCTATTCCAACTAGCTCAAAACAATTTTCTGGCAACTTAATATTGTTAGTAGTTTTTCGGGTCCCAAACTTCTGGGGCCATTTTGAGGGCCTAAACAACATTGTTTTCATGATAAATAACCTCAATAATAGAAAATGGATCTGATTGAGCCCCCAAAATGAATCTCCTCACCGATACATTTCCAACGATCTATCATCCGCCCCAAACGAAGATCATATGCCAAAGTTATGCCCCCGTGAAGTTGATACATCAAAGTACCCAAAACGGGGTCCACAAAACTGTTGGCTTTTCATCTTCTGGGGTTAGGGTTTTGGATTTTCTTTATGTTAAAAATGCCTTTGGAGCCTCATTGTAACATCGATCTTCTTGCGAATGAGAAAGCCATCACATCTTTGCTTAGAGATAAGCTGCCACCATTCTAACGAGTCTTTCACTTTGTATTTCTACACTTTTCTACATTTCGCTCATTAACAAAAATTATGTATTACTGTATCTCTGTGTTTATGGTTATATCTTTGATATATCTCTGTTATATTATTGGATATCTAATATATCTCTGTACATTTCTTTATTATATCTTCGCTCTCATTTTGTGCAGAAAATAATCCGAATCATTAATTCTCCTCAATCTTACTAGTTATATTGATCCATTGCTTAGCACTCGATTGGTCCATGATCTCTATTTAAAGAACATGGAGGGCCATTTATTGATGATTGAGTTGAGAAACTCTCTTGTAAACTATTTTTCTTTTGCATTAATATATTGCATCTAGTGGCCACATTGGCTAGGGCCATGGACCGTTTTGCTTCATTTATGGGTTTTGCTATTTCTGTGCATTTCTAGGTTGATCAAACTATTCCATTGTGTCCAAAGAGATTCTTTTAATTGGAAATGTTTTTCGTTTCACTTGAAAATGTTTCCATTTTCCCAATATACAATTCTTTTCGTCAGATCTAAAAGTATAAACTCAAAATATACAATTTTTGATTTTCTTTTACAAAGTTAATATTTCAATTTTCAATTTTTTATTTAAAGTTTGCTATTCTTTCAGATTTTCATATGCTCTTTGCTGTGCGCTCTACATACTAATAGTTGATTTTATACATAGCGTGGTGAAATCATTGTTCCCATGCATTGCTATAGTACAATGCACGGTTTTGTTCTTTTTTTAATTTGGTTTTCTTAAGCATTTTTTTGTAAGAGAGAAATTGGATTCCCTAGGGATCCACTTCTAATTTTTTTTGTAAGAGAGAAATTAGAATCCCTAGGGATTCACTTCTAAATTTTTTTCCTATCATCTTTTAAAGGATATTGGCATTCTTTTAGCACATTATATGATTTGTGTTTTTTTCACATAGTCTTTATATTTATGAAAAGAAAAATTGCAAAAATGAAAAATTATTTTATTTTGATTGATTTAAGAATCCCTTAGTTATTTTTGATGCGGATAATTAGATTGTTGTCATTGTCATGTTTGTTGAAAATAAAAAATAGCGGCTTTTCTTTTGTTGTTCAAAACATTTTTCATGAAAAGTTGCATTGCATTTAGGTTCTAAAAAATACTTACTAAGATTTTTCATACTTTCAAAAAGAGGAAACATAGAAATTCAAAAATATTGAATTAAATAAACATGATGTCAAAAGTTTCATCATTCAGAGAAGTTTCCTTTCATGAGTTTTTTGAAATCAAGTATTAAGTTAAAGCAACGTTTTTATTTATAGAATTCTTTTTTTTTTTTTTTTAGAACATCATCTTTTTCTCACTTCTCCATCCTTTGAGTAAACAACAATCTAAAAAACATTTAAGTAAAAGGAACTATACTTTTTGTTGTTATCTTTTTTTTTGGATGGAAGACATGGTGGTGTCAATGTAGTAGATAGGTAGTTAAGGAGATTCATTGGCCAGGTTGAAGACTGTTGGTATGGGTTAAAGGAACCAATAGCATAAGGTAGGATTCTAGGTGATCAAGGAGCAAGCTGACATAAGATTGAAGACACTCAACTAGGGCTCAAGAAGTTAGAAACTAGTTCATAAAGGTAGAATTGGAAGTGGGCCAATGACTTCTAAATTTTGGTTCCAAACTTTTGGTGCATTTGTATAAAGGTAAAGGTCTCGACTTATTAGTCGTTGTATAATAGTGGGATAGTGGCTAGATGTATCTCCTATTAAATGTTGGTTTTAGAATTATTATGTAATGTTGTTGCACCCTATTTATTGATTGGAGGCCATGTCATAATGTATTGAATGGTAATGTAAACGAATGGAATGATTTCCAGCTTTTAATTTGTAATTTCTATCATATTGTATGGTGATGATGTTTGTTACTTCAATTGCTTAGCTATTATGTATAATCATGGTTCTTTGATTGCATGAGCTATCATGTCTTTGGGAATAGATGAGATATGATTTAAATGGTAGTAGTAGTTCATATTTAGCAATTTAATTGGAGGTTGAAGTGTGTTGTTGATATGCATGTATTGATGTTCCATGTGTGATATTACTGCTTATGATGGGAAAATGGTTGCAGTAGTCATATTGATTAAATCCCTGCACAACCTTTTATGTCTCGACACAATACTTTGTTCGAGACATTCCTCATTGATGGAATTGAAAATTCCATTGTATAGACTATACCAGAGCTCTTGTTAGACACGAATGTAGACCCAAGTCTCAAATTGAGCTAACAAATGTTTTTTTGTGGGAACCCTGTCATCATGTGTGTAGTGTTTTGACAATATGGCGATTTCAATGACCTATATCTATGTGGAGAATTGGTGGTTTAGATAGATCAATCTCTTTATGAGTTCGCATACCAAGGGCATCAATCCACTTTTCTATATGATGACTTCAATATCTATGAAATGTTTTGGGTAGGATTTCCAGTGATGTTGTTTGAATGAATGAGTATATTGGGTGAGCATCCATGAACAACCTGGAAAAGGAGAAAGGAAATCTGGTTGAATGTTTAGAAACTTATTGCATCATAGATATTTGATCATGAAGCCACAATATTTGTTGATTTTTTTGACTAGCTCTCGTGACCTCACTAGCAGAAGAATATTTTAAGAAGGGATGTTGCAAGAAGTTGGTAAAGGAAATTGCAACCTGAGTGAATATGTTTCTAGAGGATAAGAGAACTATATGCCCTTTAACCTGGTATTCATGGCATTGCAATAACTTGCATGTGGGAGTAACCTAGGATGGAGTTGGAAAAATGAGTAGCTGAATGTGGAAGGCACCATGGAGGAGGAATGGACGAGAGAGAGAGAGAGATTTGAAGTGAAGTGTAGTAAATAAGAAGTGGTGGATGTACAAAATACAATAATTCATTGAGAAGATGAAGTGATTAAAAGAGATGTTGATGAGAGGGGGGTACATCAATGTGATTGAATAAGTTTAAGTTTTAGAAGTTGCATAACCAAAGAGGGAAAGTTGACTAGTGGTTGAGAGAACATAGATTGGTAGAACAAGGAAGCCTAGGAAGAAGGATAAAAGGGGGAGAGGCATCCAAAGGAGTGCATGAATTTATGTAGGAAGCATAGAGGGAAGGTGAACTTGTTTAGACTGACGTATTGGAGATTAGTGCATTGATAAGTCACATATAAGGATAATTCTAATCAACTAAGAGGAAAGGCAATGGTAATTGAGATGAAATATGGTGGGTCACTTGATGAAACAATTCAATTGTTTTAAGAAGGATATATAAGAGAAAAAAACATGGTACAATGTACATGTAGTGGAGCCTATCCAAGCTGACTTGTTTGAAACTATTTTCAGGAGAATTCATGAATCCTAACTTGCACATAGCATATCTATGAACGTATATAAAACCAACATATGATATTTTTACCACATGTATACCAACATCTCCCCTCCGTCGCTACAAAATATCAGGGTACAAAACATCCCATAAAATAAGGTATAGCAAATGTGCTAAGATGACTTGTTTAAAATGGATTTCAAGAGCATTCTAGAACGCTAATTTCCATAGGGAATATCTCCAAAATTCCAACAAACCATAATATTATACTTTTACCACATGTAAATCAATATCTCTTCATTGTCTTAGAAAAATATCAATGTTTGAAACATCACAAAAAATAAGTTGTAGTGAAATTTCCAAGATGACCTATTTGCAACTAATTTCAGGAGCATTCAGCAACCCTAACTTCCACATGGAATATCTCCAAACGTATAGAAAATGAAGATCTGATATTTTTATCACATGTACACCTAGATAATCCTCTATTGTGACAAAATTGCAAGGTCCAAAACATCTCAAAAAATAATTTATACCAAAAGTGCCAAGTTGACTTGTTTGAAACTAATTTTAGGAGCATTCAAGAACCCTAAATTCCATAGGGAATATCTACGAAATTATAGTGAAATAGAATCTATAATTTTTAGGATGGGTACATAAATATCTCTCCTCCTTCACTTCCAAATTGTAGGGTCTGAAACGTCCTAGAAAAAAGTTATTGTGAAAATGCGAATGACCTAAAATTGATTTCATAATTCAATCTTTGCTAATCCATTTTTCACAAACTCACTTTTTCTCAATGCTTTCTCTTTTTATACTTTTTAATAACCCTTCATGGAGGGACATGCCCCTTAATTAAATAATTAATTCCCAATACCATGGGAAAATACCCCAAACCCATGGGTTTGAAACCCCCATTTCACTTTTTACTTTTTCACATGCACCCTTTTTTATATACTTGTAAACCTATATATATAAATCAATCTTGTAAATGATGTGTGTATTGTAATGTTGTAATATGACATTAATGACATCATCAATCCTTTGACATCAATGACAGTAATTCCAACAATATCCCCCTTTGTTATTGATGGCAATCCTGTAATGAAACACATAGTCCACTATGCATAGAAATAATTCTCCCTTATCTACAACTCCCCCCCTGTCTACAAATATGCCCCTATCTGTGAATCTCCTAGAAATAGATACAATTCGCCCTCTATATGCAACTCTCCCCCCTTTTAAATCAATGGAAAATGAATGCTCCCCTGAACTTGTGCTTATCCTTAAGCACTTTGTAGAAACTCTAGTCGAATATCATGTCAGGTCAATCCTCAGTTGACATATTCCAAGAAAATCATTAGTAAGTAAGAGGAATGTTGCATGACTGTACAAACAATGATATGCATTCCTAAAAAAATTGGTCAAATGATTCCACGACCATACATCATTCCAACCACAATTTATCTTGGTAGTCAACAGTGGTCCATACTTATGTATTTTGACACAGATGCCACCTCTGCCTCGACAGAGTTGCTGCGAGACCTCCCAGTCTAAGGATCGTTCAGTTTCTTTTATGAGTCGAAGTGGCTCTTTTAGATTCCCAGTTGGAATCTCTAGTTATCGATCCACAGGTCCTTTTGGAATCTCCCCTATGCGAACAACACTAGGCATGATCTCCACCTTCCCCTAGTGACCACAACGCTATGACCAAGGCCTATTCCCGAAGGCGCTTGTCGCAACTCACAATCTCGTGAGTTCGCGATTCGAAACTCCTGAATCTTCCTTCCCAATATCGCGATACCCAAGATGATGAAATGGGTATAGCTCCCTTTTGTCAGCGCCCTCCGTGCGTGGCCGTCGGCTGGGATAAGCGCTAGCTCCCATGGCAACTTCGCGAGTTGAAGGGTTGAGCTCTCATGCCCTTACTTCGTGAATCCCCGAGACGTGAGAAGTCAATGGAGTGTTGAATCCTTTCTCTAGGTGACATGTGTCCACCTGTCAATCAAGTGGGCCCCACCTTGTGGTTCTGCCACGTGTCCACACGAGCCTCGGCTCTCGACACTTCGTGACTTCTGTAGTCGAGAAGAGGTTCTCTCAACCTCCGAACCTATGAATGTGCGATAGGTGATGGGGTTCCTGATCCAACAATCCTCCCGTTCTCTGGATCCAACGACTGTCCTTTCTCCTCGTGATTTCGTGACTTTTTGACTTGGAGCACCCAAATCCTGAGCTCTCACCTTATGAACTTCCGATTTCACGAGATCCCTCGATCTCTGCCACCTGTCCTCCTCAGATGGATGGTCCTGAACTTCTCGCGACTTCACCACTCGCAAAGTCTAGATGCTCACCTCTGTGAGTCCTGGTGCCCGAATCTCCGAAACAGATGATTCTGCGACACACGTCCTCCCGCAGACGGACGACTCAGATCCCCTTTCGCTATTTCAGGACTTTTGATGTTGAGTGCCTAGACTTTTGTCCTCCAGACTCCCGAACTCCCGAACGCCAAAATCCCGATACAATACTCCTTCGGGACTTTCGCTTTGCTGTTCATGAAGGTTTAACCCCCGTGCATCTCCTATCAGATCTAATGGATAATGGTTGTTCGCTCGAGATCTGATGGTTCAGATCATATCTCTTGTGCACTCTTCCTGCACTACATCCTGGACGTGGAAACCTTCAACGGTCCAGATCTCTTCGGAGCATCCGATGGCAGCTATTGCTCCTCTTGAGCTTTGGCGCATTTTCTGCCAACACTTGGAAAAATTCCAATGTTCAAAGGCCTCGACCTTTGTTCTCCTTTGCCTGCGAGATTTGCGACTTGATTCTCCCCTACGCGTATAAAAAAGTTGCTCCTCCTAAGCTTTGATCCCGAATCCTCAAAGGATTCTAACTTCTGCACCCCTGCAGAGTCTTCACGCACACAAAGGTGCTATCCCTTCTGAGCTTTCTCTGTAACTCAGAGCCTTAAGGAACTCGGTCCTTTTCCCTTCTCCTTCAGATGGAGAATTTGGATGCCCTCCTGGTTATCCTTCTACTCAAGCAACCTCTTGCTGAGTGTTCAGGGTGTTCAACAACCCTGCGAAGATCCTTCAGTAGATTCTTCTTCAATCTCTGAACTCAAAGAGTTCTCTCCCTGTGCCTATCTACACACTGAATCAATGCCCTCCTGGTAGAGTTATATAGAACTCACAGTAGAGTTAATGTCTTCTTCTGAACTCACAACAAAGTTCTTCCTCTGTGCACTCCTTGCACTGGCTCAATGCCCACTTGGCAGAGCTTTACAAAACTCAAAGAGAGTTTCTATCTACAACTGTGTTCTTCTCCACAACCTTTCCTCCTGAGGTGTTCAGCAACCTCAAAGACCTTCCCCGAGTTGATGATTTTAGCTCTTGTGCCATCGGCACGTCTTTGTTTGAATCCGCAGAGTTCAGAAGTGCATCCGTGTGCACGGCCTATAGAACCCGCAGTGTTCTGTCACACCCTCCTAGTGTGAAGCCTCAAAGACCTTCAACAACCTGAAATCAAATAACTCTTGCAAACGCCTAAACATACATTCACATCATATGAAGAACACATCCAGACATTCATTCAACACAGGAAATATGCAGGAAAAACTGCTTCTTTGTATTAAATGGAAAATGCTTGTTTTACAAGGGTGTTCTCGAGCTCAGAATTTAACAGAGTCTCGACTCCTTCTCTTTTTCTCTCTACTTACAGATTCTCTTCTCTTGACTAGCTCTTCTATTACCACTATCACAAAATGAGATCGTAAAGATATTTTACAAGAGGGGGCTCTTCGAGCTCTTCCCTCCAAACTCACCTACCCTATTCAATTACATTGAATGGGCTTTCTATTCCACAAATCGGATCTAGATCTCAGCCTTCAAAAAATTAAAGGCCTACCTACTTCTACGCCTGTGCAAAGAACGGCCTCACGGCTCAACAACCTAAAACATTTAATTACATTCATTCAAATTCAATTTGAAAACAAGGGCTGCGCCTCTCTTCATCACACGATTTGAAACCGCTGACGTGGCTGGCTAGCTGACGTGGAGAGATGCTCCTGCATCATATTTCATGTCTCTTCTTCAAATATATGAAAGCATGCTCTCCATTCCTTCGATTTTTATAGTGACGATGATGATAGGGCATATATTTTTGCGTTGGTTGATCGAAGGAAGTAGGCTCAGGGCCAGGTTCACTTACAAGAGTAGAATCACCTGACATATCGGCAACAATGCCATCTATATGCTCAAATTATTCCATGTGAGGAACAAGAAACTCATCAGTATGTTTGGCACAATCAATATTAGGTCACTCTTCTAGAAAAATAGTCTGAACTCCACTTTCAAAAGATAAAACTTCCCTAGTTGTAACAAGCCCAAGAGTAGGTAGCGAGGCAACAACAACATCATATCCAAGACCAGTCTCAATGAGTGTAGACATTTGACAATTGATGATATCATCTAATATTGTAGTATTCTTTTCAAACTTCAAGCTTTGATTCAATTTAATAGTTTTTTTCTCCATTTCCTTCCATAAGGAAATGATTTCAGATTCTAGCTCTTCTCAATTTTCTTCCTTTTTCTTTAGTTGGATTCTCGCCACTTCTTCTATCCTTCTTTATTATTATAATTGAACCTATAGGTTCATGGAAGTATTTTCCATTTCTTCAAGGATTTATGACATTTTGAATTTTGAATCATGATCCTCTTCTTCATATTTTTGCAACTTCTCTTTTTATTTCAAATTCTTTTTCCTAAGTTTCTTTATTTTTCTTAAGGCACAAATGAGTTCTTCTTCAAGATCTACTCCTGCATATGTTTCGACATTTTCCTCTTATTCTAACTCCATTGTTTCTATCCCTTTGTCTTCATCAATCTTTGTTTTGATTTCCATAAAGATATTTTCTTCTCTATCACTATATAAACTACTTTCACTACTTCCTTCAGGCGAGTTACTAACCCCTTTTGAGTAGCGATTCTTCTTCTTCTTTTCATGCTTATATTGTTTGTGGCTATTTTTGTGTTGATGATGTTTTCTCTCTTTATTTACATTATGATATTCCTCATCATCACTACTTTCATCCTTTACATTTGGAAAGTTAATATCAAAATGTACTACTTTTCAACAATTAAAGCATTTAAAGGGAAACTCACCTTTGTATTTTCCAGATCCCTTTTTAAGTTTTCTCACAAAATGTGCTTCCTTTGCATCTGATTCATTGTCAAATCTATCACTTGATTCATGCTCTCTGTTATTTGTATTCTTTGAATCTTTGAAGGTTGTTTCTCTCTTTGATGGATTTTCTTTCTCTGTCTTGATTTCATATGCTGTGAGGATCCCATGAAATTCATCCATTATTAATGAATTAATATCCTTCATTTATTCAATGGAAGAAAATTTGGCATCAAATATTAAGGGGAGTGACCTTAACACCTTTTGTACAATCATCGGTTCTTCAACCTTTTCACCAAGTCCTCTGATGGTGTTGACAATTTCATCCACGTGGAGAAGATAAGATTCCACATTTTATTCCTCTTTCATTTTTAGACTCTCAAACTGTATTCTATGAGTTTGGAGCTTTTCCTTCTTAACCTTGTCATCGCCTTCATAGATATTTTGAATCTTGTCCCAAATTTATTTTTCTTATCTACAATGCATAACATTGATAAACTCAAACTCTAATAGACCGCACAAGATGTCATTCATATATTTTGCGTTATGTTCACTAGGCTTCTTCCAGGATGCATTTGTTGGTGGAGTCATTAGGGATATATAACTATTCACGATTGATTTCCAAATATCAAACCAAAGGGATATTATATATGTTCTCATCCTTATGCTCCATAATCCATAGTTTTTTTTTCTATCAAATAATGGATTTCTATTTGTAGAGAAACCTTCCTCACCAACCATGTGTTCTCCTGAGATCTACCTTCCGATGATTAGACTATTTTTGAAGGAATTCACTCCGATACCAATTGTTGAGAACACACTTATACTGAGAGGGGGGGAGTGAATTAGTATAAGATAATTTTTTACTTTTTCAAACATTCATTAACCATAAGAAAATAATCACATATTAACTACAAAAATGAAACACAATATTTACATGGAAACCCTTTCGGGAGAAAAACATAAAACATTTCTTTATAATTCTTTGTAGGCATCAACTTACTATTACAAATATTGTAGGAAACAACCTACTGGAGACACCAATCACCACTGATACAAGTCCCGGTAGGCACCGACCTAGTCGTATAGATCTTTGTAGAAACCAATATACTAGAGACACCAATCCCCATTGCTAAGCACCAACTTAGAAAGAGACACCAATCTGTGAGCTGCACCAACCTTCACCGAGTCTGCTTACTATTTTTTCCTTCACTAGGTTTGCTAGCTGCTTCTCCCTTTACCAAATCTATTCACTGCTTTTGCCTTCACTAGGTCTTATCACTACTTCTACCTTTATCAAGTATGAAACTTTTTTTTATTTCCAAATGGAAAATTTCCCAAAGGCTTTTGTTTTGGGCCTCTTACAAAGAATGAAATTGTACAACATGCTACATATCCTATTTTTCAAGTCTGATTTTGAAACTTTTACCTAAGCTAATTATGTATGTCTCCTTTATCTTTGCAAAATATCAATGTCTGAAACATCCTAGAAAATAAGTTATAGAAAAAGTGCCAAGATGACTTATTTGAAACTAATTTTAGGAGCATTTAAGAACCCTAAATTCCACATAGCATATCTTTGAAAGTATAGTGAAACAACATTTGATATTTTTACCACATGTACACAAATATATCTCCTCTACCT
>ML780235.1:1396919-1414950 GCA_009831015.1 Picea engelmannii
TAGACCTCTCATGGTATTAACAACTTCATCAATACGAAGAAAGTAGGTAGCTATATCTTCAGATTCTTCCATTTTCAGGCTTTCAAATTGACTTCTATATGATTGTAGCTTACCACTCTTTAACTTAGTGTCTCCTTCATATACATTTTTCAATTTATCCCATATTTATTTTGCTGATGTACAATGCATAGCTTTAACAAATTCTGACCCTGCTAGACCTCCTAGTATTGCATACATAGCTTTGGAATTACTCTCATAGAGTCTCTTACCTGTAGCATCTATTAGAATGGTTGTTAGGACTTTATATTCATTTAGTACAACCTGCTAGATATCTACTCCTTGAGTTTGTAAAAACAACTTCATCCCGATACTCCAAAAAGAATAATTATGACCATCAAACAAAGACAATCCATGTTTTGTAAATTCTGACTTCTTATCCATTATGAATGATAAAAAACTTCCAGTGGTTAAACTGATATCTTGAAGTAACTTGCTCTAATACCAATTTTTGTATAGGATAAGTCAACTGAGAGGGGGGGGTGAATCAATTGTATAAAATTTCTTTCATTTTATAAGAAGATTATTTATTAAGAAATAAATCATGCCTTTAACATTTAACTTGCAGTAATACATTTAACCAATAAATATACAATCACATAAATGAAATAGTGACACATTGATTTTTCATGAGGAAACCCAAAAGGGAAAAACCTCTTCTTCTTATGAATGAAAGGCAAGCTCTAAATCCTCTTTACATTCTTATTTTATCTGAGCTACAACTCAGATGAGGATGCTACCTCTATTTCTTCAACACCTACTGAATGGAAGCTACAACTCCTAGATTTACAAGAACCAACTTGTACAGGAGACTTTTACAGTCTCCCCTTGCTCCTCCCTACCACCATGGAATCCTTCTCTGTCACTAAGAACTTGCAAACCAACTCTTTATCTTCTCTGGCAAAGGTTTCATCATTCAAGTCCTCTCTGTTTATATAATCATATCAAAATCCATTCTTCTCCCCTTGATCTCTGCTATATCTTCATCATTTCTTCTCACTATCCATGTATGATTTTATTTCGATTTTATATTCATTTACATAAATGAATTTTAACTTAGAGCTATGACTGTACCATTAATTCCACATGCACCAACATTCATGTCACCAAATTTCACTTATTTCTACCCTATACATTTAGAGCATACACTCGAACCCTCAGGCTTTGAAGATTCAGTTACAATAACTGAATAACTATCTTACACTGATCATTATTGGCCAAGGCATCTAGAAGAACAACAACCAAACGATTAGTTTAAGTATTTAATCCGCACCATTTGATATAGAAGATGGGTCTCTTTCTTAATCCATATGCTCATTGGATATGACCACATGGCTTTACCAAAAGGCGCTTTCACGATTCACATATCGACAATCCTGAGGTAAAGACATCTCGTCTCTTCATGTTGCGATCTCTGAAAAGGATCTTTAACTTGGTTCTAGCTCCTCCTTCTCACATGACCAATGGTGGTGACTACAACCTATACAAAAAGGTATTTCACGTTTCACATTTCGATGTTTCAACATTTCACATTTTGGCATTTCGGTTTTTAGCGTTTTGACATTTCGACGTTTTCGCATTTTGGCATTTCGATGTTTCACATTTTGGCATTTCGGCTTTTAACGTTTCAACATTTTGGTGTTTTCACATTTCGGTATTTTGATGTTTCACATTTCGTCATTTCGGCTTTTAGCATTTTGGCATTTCAGTGTTTTCTCATTTCGACATTTTGGCATTTCTGTGATGAAGTGTTTTGACACTCCAAGTCACGATCCCCGAAATGATATGACATGTGTCCCTTTCGATAATTCGGCATTCGGGACTTCGTGATGTTGGAGTTTTTGTTTACCATGAAAAAATCCCGAAATAGAAATTTCCGGAGTGACGTATCATAGTGACGTTACTTAGAATGACGTGTCATGTGTTGGTCAATCTCCGATCTCCAAAATTTAGGATAAGGGTGTTGACTCCTCTTCCAAGGCTTGTTTCACATGTGACCTCGATTTATAACTAAAGGCTCACCGCCTGGGTTCTTCGCAGTTTCACGTTTCGGTATGTCAAGAGGCATGCTGATCTCCAAATTAGGAACCACCGTGCTTGTGCAAATTGATCCATGGTTCCTATGAAAACTAACCAACAAACTCCCCCTTTGGAATTTTAAAGTTTGACATTAATGACAAGACCAAGTCCCGTGCAAACTGTGCAAACTGCCCTACTGTGCAAACTATGCTCTGTGCAAACTGTAAGCCCTACCAACATCATTGACCGATTAGATGAATTGAAATTAGCATTGTTGATCGAAGACAAGAGAATATCCAATGGTGGAGATCCATAGTGCATATTGAATTTGCTTGATCGTTAATTTTCCATAGAGGTCACGCTTTAGAACTGGACTGTCAGTTGATTTGGTGACCTGTCATTCCATGATTAATGCACACGATGGACAATATTCTAACATGACACCATGTTGGAGACGCGCAGACCGTTGATCACAATGGTTGATTAAAACACAACTGTTGGATCATCCTTCCATTGGAATGTTCAGTGGATAAATATATATGCCTAGGATTGAGGATCTATGACCAAGATTTGGTTGTGGGATTAGACCAGGTTCACATCCCTTGATTATATGCTGAAGGAAGTAAGCCTTGTGCAAAAATTAATTGTTTGTTAGGCCTCAGACCTAGCCCTTGGTCCTATTGTGTTAAAGGAGACGAGGATTTTCAAAGGAACATACAGAAACAAAGTCTGATAAGAGGAAGCCATTGTAGCATTGGTCTAGCTAGGTTTTCAAGACGATGTCATGAAGTTCCTATGAACTTCATTTGAAGGAAATTGAATGATATCAAGGTGCTTTCTGACAAAGTTTAAAATTGTTACCATGGACATCGTTGAAGTCCATTGTTTTATCATTGGTCTTGGCACCTCAACAACACAAGTAAGCATTGAAACCAAATATAAACAGAGTGTGCAAGAGTGTTCCCAATATTCCCTCCCATGCACAATCCACCAATCAGTAGTAGGCTCGTCCCTCCCTCATTTCTCTATGGAAGCATAGGTAAACAATCCAACCCTCAACCTTAGCATAAACCTCCAAAGTGGGTGACTATTTCCAGAATTGAAGTGTGTTGATATAGGGTGAGATAGGCTCACTGAAACCCAACAAAAAAGGGGTTAAATAACCCGATTATAGGATTGAGGAAGCACTTCCTAGTTTTAGATAGAATCACCATTCAAATTCGAGTTACCCCTTGTAAAATGAATCTTACCCCTATTTATATCCTTTCCATAGAATTATTTATCCTTGAAGGTTAAAGTCGACCCTCCTAGTTTTGAGTCTAGAATCAGGTTGGCTCTCTTGTGCATGGTGGATAAATTCATCTCAACAAACTTATTATTAAGTTTCTCAGCATATTTTTATTTATTTTGTACCTATGGCTCCCCTTTACCCTTGGGATTGTGGCTTAGGGGGAGCCCCCTAATCCAGGGCATCCCTCCCCTCTAGGGTCATTTGGGATGGGACATGACATCTATAGCCTATCTAAGGGATTTTTTTGGTTCTTCTTTGAAGAAGAAAATAATTGTCATGAAGTGATATCCCATGGCCCTTGAATGTGTCAAAAAACCTTAGTCATTTTTACTAAACAACATGAAGAATTTTCCAATGAAGAAGCCTCCACATTGTATTAACTAGACTAGGTGGAAGTCCAATGGATTACTATACAATTATCATATGTTATTGGAATAAAAATCTTCCCTAATTGCCAAGGTAATATGCCATGAGATGACTCATTTCCACTCTAAATGGAGGAATAAACATCAATTGAATTTCATGATTCCCTCTGTTCGTGGATACTAATTTGCTTCTTGAGCCCGTTATTTTGCTAAAAGACTATTTTTTTCAACATTTGACACTCGCTAACTGTTTGTGTCTTTTGATGGAGTGTTATAGGACATACAAACAAACATGCATTTGTCAGATCTTTCTTCTTCGAGTGAGGGAAGTTCATGTAGAATAGAGGTTGAAAGAGAGACATCTAGTAGGTCTAATAGGCATAGATAAACTAGAGGTGAGAAGATCAGAAAAAAATTCGATAGACGCATGGAATTGTTTCTTGCTAAAGGGGGTGTGATGTTATTATGAGGATGAGAGCATAAATGACATCGAGGTTCCCTTGAAATACAAACATCTAATGAAATTATGGGTACCCAAGGATGTTCCTCAAATAAATACTGGTTTTCGTGTCTACGAAAGTATATACCACATTGCTTCATTGTCATTACATGGTTTGGGGATATTTCCCATGGATGACATAAAGGTCTGTTACGAAAGAATAACTTAATTGATGGAGTATGTTGGACCCTGTTACATCTACATATATTGGATATGGCT
The DNA here is from genome assembly GCA_009831015.1 of Picea engelmannii. Taxonomy (NCBI): domain Eukaryota; kingdom Viridiplantae; phylum Streptophyta; class Pinopsida; order Pinales; family Pinaceae; genus Picea; species Picea engelmannii. The sequence continues at coordinate 1,401,370 of ML780235.1, forward strand.
AGTCCAATATACAAAAAGTATGTGGAGATACGACATGGCTGAAAATTATATAAAACTAAAAGACAACGATCAACATAAAAGAGAATATATGTATATTGATGGAAGGCCAAAAACAACGAGGAATATTGCAGGGTTTATAAATAGTACATGAATTGTGACTACCAATAAGAAACCCCATTGTGTATTTGAGGGGTGTGATGGAAATCATTTATTCGTATGTGCAATAAAATCAATAGCTCTAGGGGAGGCATTGTTGACTGATTACAATTTGAATAGAATAGATACACACCTTGATATTATGGGGGTGGTATGTATACTATTTTACCCAACCTGTAATCAATGACTTATATTTTATGATTATCATTTACTGTAATATATTTTCATGCATGTTCTAAGTCACTGAAATGTCCACACAAATCACTCCTTATGTTCTTTAGTCACTCTTTACTTTGATTTTTTTATCACTCCATGTTTTTGTCCCATGCCTACTATTCATGAACTAAATTTATTTTTCATACATTGTCCTAGGGTGATAGAGGGAAGGAACCAGACTTAGTACACTCCACACCTCCTCCCGAGGAAGACCTTAGTGAAGAAGCAATTTATGCCTCTACCACCCCTATGGAAACAACAAAGAATCTTGTTAAAAAAATAAACATGTAACTCACTTCTTTGATTATGAATGAATCATAGAAATAGGAGCAAGATGAAAGAATGAAATCCTTGGTGCATTAGATTCACCAATATTGGGTAAGAAACATATTTAATTATCCCATTTATTTACTTAGGATTTTAATTTTTATACTCATACAAGTCCTTTATAAAAATCTCATTATTTTTTCCAGGTTTTTTTGTTGGTAATGGATCATGAGTATGTGCGTGCAGAGCCCGACATTGGTACCAATGATGTTGGTACACTGAAACCACATCATACTGGTGGCCATACCGATACACCCTCCAGTGTTTATGTCAATAATACACCCCCTCAAAGAATGTGAAGGGGATCCTATGGATGCAAAAAGTGACATTAGAAATATTGAAACATGCTTTCCTAGATATTCCCATGTCACTAGCACATGGAAACTATCGGTTTCCTTTTTGGTATATGATGACATGATCCCCATGAAAATACAAAGGCTTCCAGGTATTTAAGAATTAAGTGTTTTAACTATTATGTACAATCTAATTGAAATTTTCATATAATGTGCGGTTATTTTAAACTAACGATAATATCATTTTGCATGAAACGATACTTTTTAGAAACACATGAATGATTTGACTTGGGATATGTTCGGGGACACCATGTGCATAAGGTGGAATCTCCAAAGTTCCAATTTAAAATATCAACTCATTAACAAGTTGGTTGGCCTTTCGGTGAGGGAACCTTCAACAAATCCCGAGCCACTTAAAAAGTAGGTGAACATTTAAAACATTTGCGGGACCAATATAGGGTTCATCTACAAAATAACCCTAAGTATGAGAATCCTCCAATGATTTCAGAGAGAGTGGAAGTCCATAATTGATGATGAAAGGAGAAGATGCTCCGAAAACAAGGAAATACACCACTTGACTCAAGAAGGTATGTAACACTTCTAATAATATAATTATGATTCTTTATCACCATTGCGACATCTAATTATGTTTTTGAAAATTTTCAATACAGGCTCCTAGACACATCTAAAGCCATCGTGACCAGGATAACAAAACATGGGAAACAAAAAATTGGCCCGGGTGGTTAGTCAAAACTATGCCCAAGATTTGTAAGTACAAAAAAATCAGTTGCATCCAAATAATATATTGTTAACAATTTTAAATTAATTGCACAAAATAAGAAAAATTCATGTTGTTATGTAAAATTGCAGGGCTTGGAGTTCAAAGAAGCTCCAACATTGGAATGCCTCAATATTGTTTTTGATAAAGGATATGATGTCGTGGTTTATCATATAAAAATCTTGCGGAAAACACAAACTTCCGTCACTGAAATCGATACACAAGTAAATAAAATCAACGAAGATTATTTAAAATTTATTACTTGTACAATATATTGATTATTGTCAATTGGGCTTAGCTCGAGTGGTTTATGTGTAGGAGTGTTTCCCTACCCACCCAGGCTCTATTCCTTGAAGTGATATGTTGTGCCCTTAATGGGTCTATTATATTCTCTTTTTGTTGAGCTCCAATATTCTGAAAATGCTCGCTCCCCCCCATGTTATCTCGTGGATTTGGGGGAGGTACTACATGGAATTAGCGAGTACCAATGGTGTCGTGAACCACATGGTATATATAAAAAAAAATCAATCTATTTATTATTATTCTCTGATCCAGGTGGATATCGGTGTCCACCCACCTTTTCCCACTGGCTCAAAACAATTTTCTGGCAATTTTGGCAATTTACTATTTTTAGCAGGTTTTAACTTCCGAGGCCATTTTGAGGGCCTAAATGAAGGTTTTTCAAGATCTAGGTTCTCAACAATAATTAAAGGCATCATATCACCCCCAAAATTAATCTCCTCGACGATACCTTTCCAACGAGCTATCATACGCCTAAAACGAGGATCGTATGCAAAAGTTACGACCTCGGGAAGTTGATGCACCAACTTACCCAAACGGGGCCCACATGACTGTTGGTGCTTCATCTCCTAGGGTTAGGTTTTTGGATGTCTAGGGTTTTTGGAATTCCGGTTTATTGTAAAAAGGCCTTTAAAGACTCATTGTAATAATCTTCTTGCGAATGCGAGTAGACGCCATATCTCTTCTCAGAGATAAGCTGCCACCATTCTAGCGAGTCTTTCACTCTGTATTTTTACAGTCTTTGTACATTTCTTTGATTAATAGAAATCGTGTATTACTGTATATCTGTGTTTATGGTTGCATCTCTGATACATTTATGTTATATTATTGAATATATGCGATATCTCTGTGCATTTCTTTATTATATCTCTGCTCTCATTTTGTGCCGAAAACAATCCGGATCATTCTCGGCCATAAAGTAATTTGTTTGTTTGTTTTAAGCAGGATACAAGAAATGAAGAAACAAATGTCCCCACTAGTGGGACAGAGCCTAGTGACGAGGGAGTGCCACCCAATGAAGGCAGTGTGCAACTCAATAGTGGAAGTATTTCATGTTGTATGGATTATAATTAACAAAATTTATTTGAAAACACTGTATTAATTATAAAATTTCCTGTTTCAACTTTAGAGCATGTAGAGGACGAGGGCAGACAAGAAGAGGAACATATGACCACATCCCAAACTGCTTCATTTGCCTCCGCTACTGAAGAAGGAAAATAACACTCTATTGGGCATATTGTCAATGATATGTTGTCATTGATGTCAACAATCGATGTCATTATGATGTGATGATAAGCTATTATGATGAATTGTCATTTTTGATTTATCAATAATGAAACTGTCATTGATGTCAACAGTATATCAGTTAGCAAAGAATGTCAAATAGTATGCAGATTTAAAAGATCAGAAGAAAAACCGCATTGAAAGTATGCAAAGGATGAGAATGTCAAACAATATGATAGTATGCCAAATATTAAAGCTCTAGAAGGTTAGCGAACAAAGATCAAATCTCAGAAGGAAGATCACATTGTATATGTTGTTCTTGAGTTTATACTTTAAGTCTCTAAAGTATACTATCAAGGCATTTGAAAAGATAGAGAAAGTTGAGGACAAAAAAATAAATGAGTAAAGGTGAGGGCTATAATTGGTTCCTCAACTCTCTCTGTTGAAATTCCCAGTTTTCCTGAATGCTGATATCTCTCTCAATTGCTGCCCATGAACGTTCTAACTCAAACCGGTTATTTGATGTTTGTAATATAGTGTTAAATAGATTTAGAGCGATGCTGGTTTGATCTGAAAGACCGGGTTCAATGTTAGGCTGCCTTGAAACTGGTACTGTCATAAAGGATAAAAGGTAAGGAAGATATAATTCAGTGTTTTCGTTTTAGGCTTTGTTATCTCTATTTCAAAATGTAAAGAGAAAGATTTTAAAACACGAATTAATAGGATGACTAAATTAAAGGTCGTTTCTTGTATCTGAGTTAAATTTAAAGGAAAGGGAACATGCATGATATGAGGGAAAACATAAATCTATTAACAAGGTGAGGCATCAATTTAAGAGAAATCTCACGTTGTAACAGAAGACTATGAAACAAGAAAATATTAATGAAGCATATGATATTGAAATCTAAAGATTTATAGGCCTTGTATCTGCTGATAACTGATATAGAGGAAAAACTATAGATGATTTAAATGAGAAGAATAATAATTTCCACAGTAGAGGTTGCACTAAATTGTAGCAGAGCATTCATCAATTAGATATATGAAAGAAATATGAAAAGACAGGGGAACACATAACTTAGACGTGACAAAATATGGAATCTTCAATCTGCATTTCTATTAATTCAGAGCTTCTTCAAAATTACTTTCGTAAAAAAATGTCCTTTTAGAGAAAGAAAAAATCCGTCTTTCAGTCTTTGCTCCTTGTATTTATACAAGGTCATCAACACTTGATAGTTAACAACCTCCTACTTTTTAGGAGAAAAGTAGTTACAAAATTGCAACTTTAACCGTTGCATGATTAACTTTTCTTATCTATCATTTCAATAGTATAAGATTTCAGATGATACTTCATTGTTCAGTCGAAGTCTCTGCCTCCTTTGATGCTATACATTTAATACATTTCTCCAGAAAATGAACAAAAATTCTAGGAGGTGTCAGAAGATCCTTAGTCTCAAACAGATACAAATTTCTTTGTATCTTTCGAAGATGGTCTTCAAAACCTTTATCGGTAAACCCAATCACTTGCAATTTTAAATTGGACTGTACCATCCATCTGTCTATTAGGTTGGCGTTGATTTCCTTCAACTTTGAAATTTCCACCAGAATCTCCTGCAAGCCTTCTTTGTAGTTCAACTGCTATTTCACAATGTTTATCTGTCCTAGTGGCTCAAATAAATCATTTATTTCGATACCTAATGCTTGATTATCCAAAGAATCAAAGATTCCCTCACAGTCATCTTTTATTTCTTTGACTATCTTCTTGTTTTCAGATATATTTGTTTCCCATGTCTTGAGCATGATGTCTCCTATTATCTGTTCAGTGACATAAATCTTTAGATTTTTCAACATCTCTCTGTTTCCTGAACACACGATTGGTTTTTGGAAGGTATTCCTTGCTGCTTTAACCTCTTTTTCCAGTAAAATAGTATTATCAAGGGATTTTCTTAACTCTTGAAAGTAATTCTGGATGATCTCTATTTTGGAGATTAATTTCTACTGCTTGACTTCTATCTTTGTATGTGCTTCCAACGAGAGGGTCTGGAAAGCCTTTAAGTCTACAATGTGACCTTATGTCAAATTTAAATTAGCCTGTAGCTGTTTTACGAGCTCCTCTTGCTGAGTAACCTGCACCTGACTTGCTCATATCCTCTGGTTCATTTCATCTAGGCTTGATTTGAGTGATTGAATTTCTTGTCTTTCAACAGCTCTGGCCTGCTCCAAGCTTTTATTCACCTCTTCTATAATGTTTTTCTCAGAATTATTTAACTGGTCTTGCAATTGAGCTATTGTGTGGTTACTCTTCTTTATCCTTGATCTCATGTTCTCCACAGTAAATAGGTTTGTTGTTGCCATGGCTCCCATGGAGCCTGCTACCTCTGTAGTGAAATCCTCCTCTTCCAAATTTTGGCCATCTACCAAGGCCCTATGCTTCTTCACCATACCCCCCTCTCTCATATACATCTCTTGTTTTAGGAAAACTTCCTCTTTTTGCTGTAAAAATAATCAGAAGGAGGGATCTCATCTCTGGAGATAGGGGTGAGGTCACTAACATATATGGCTCCCATCTGTGGGAACCCAAAGGTGGACTGTAAAGGGGTTAAGGAAGCTATGTGACTTCCTATCTCTTTATATCTTGTCTCTCCCATGGACTTAGGTATATTGACATCAACAATAGGTGATGAAGGAGGAGTGGACTTACTGGATTCGGGAGGTGTCCTGGGCCTCCTCTCTACTTCTGTTTATGGATTTTCTGTCTGTAAGGCCTCTTCATTTTGTGAAGACCTTTCAGTGTCCTGAGGAAATTCTTTAGGATTTACTTTATCTTATGCCTCTTGTCCGAAACCTGGAGGAGTATCTTCTTGTTCCCGAGGAAGGGTAATTGATTCTCCTTGCAGTACTTTGGGAAGACCGCTCTATCTATGCTTCTGGAAGGTCTGAAAACTAGCTTGCAAGTTGGACGAAAGTATCCGTACCCTCTCTAAGACTTCCTCATAGGTCCTAGTCCCTTTAAACATGTCATCACAAGGGGAATTATCATGTTCATAAGCCTTCATATTACAGTGGGCCATGTGTTTTCCCACTAACTAGTAAGGGTCGTGCTTCCTGCGTTTGAGGTCTACCAATTTGACCTCCTCCAGCACTGCCGCTTCAACTTTGGAATGACCCAAGTTGAGAAGTGAAAATTTTCCAATTTGAACGGGAAAGATCGGCCAAGACTTGTTTTGAGCCATCTTTAGTTCTATCCCAATTCCACCTGTTACTATTTGATGAGCTACCTCCATGCACACCAGCCTATCAGGGAAGAATTTTGGGAGTGCATGTGGAGGGATTGAACATCCAAAAACTTTGATGTAGGAGAAATTTTCCTCTATAAACCAGTCAACAACTTCCCTAAGGATTCCTATGACCAACTCTGAAATGCGGGGAGGTGCACAACCATATAGCATTTGATGTAGTGGTATCACCATGAAATTCCATATTTCATAGAATGAGTCCTTAGCGTTTTCTTCCCCAAGTTTAGAATGATATTCATGAATAGGTTCCGAGTATGTCAGATTCCAAATCCAATCCATTAAAGGGAAAGCATTTGTGAAGGATATAGCATCCATGATGTATGAAGACATATAAAAGGCTACTGGTCAGCCATTGGATCTTGTAGTATGATATTCCATGACCTCCTTTGCTATGTTATCAGATAAACTGTTATCTCAATTAAAACTGTAACCTTCTGCTGCCTTGTGCAAAAGGGCTACCCATTTTGTAGGGAAATGGGTATAAATTTACTTTTCGAAAAGTCTACATAACATCATCGCCACATAGACCATATACTCGTTTAAAGAGTCTGTGGCATAAATACAATGGGTGTCAGCCCTAAATTTTGGTTCGTTTCTCCACCAGTCTTTAATTATGTCAGGATACGTTTGGTCTGACTCAAAACATTCTTTCTTTTGGAACTCACTCACGAAATCCTTATTATAAATATACTTGGAACTGGGAGACAATTTATACATTACTTGTATATGTTCCGGTTTGAAAGAGCCAATGACGAACCCTCGACTGTCCATAATGCTTCTCGTCTTTATGTCTGTTCTCTCTAAGGCCCAACTGATAATGTCGTTATAAGTCATGATTCACGGCCGTGTAGCCACTTTGTGAAGTTCAGACTCTGCTATGTCTCAGATTTTGTTGTCGACATCATGAGGGAAAATCTTAATTTCATAATCTAGAGTTTCAAAAATCTGCCTCCAGGGTTTTATGGAATTGATGGCATGCGATATTGTATTAGACACAACGTCTCCGTCTTGACTCGATCTCTCTGTAACTTCCTCACTTTTCTTGGTGGCCTTCTTAGGTGCCATGGTATTTTCACTGGACTAAAAACCTATTTACAGAGAAAATGTATATAAAATAGGGTAAATGCGATTCGCTACAAATGTAAAGGATAAGAATGAAGTTCAGAACACAAGACTTTTATTAACCCTTAATTTGTGTTATGACGAGCGTATTGATACAAGCGATGAAAAATTAATTCTTTAATGGAAAGATATACCTGGAGATATGCTTTCGCATCAAAAATTATATTCATTTACCCGTTATTGATACTGCAGTATATCGACGATTTCAAAACTGGAATTTCGAAAATCGTTGCCTTCCGCAATTTTCGAAATGCAAAAAGCGGCTTAGTTATGACTAATAATATTTGGAAAAAACTTAACCTTAATCTCAGACTTTGCTTAAAGAAAATGCAATTTCTCATTTCGGAACTTCGGGGATCCTATTGTCAGGAGATATGTCATAAGAAAACCCCGGATTGCGAAATTGCGATGAGATTAGTGAGGCGCTAATCATTCGTATTAAATTTTTAGTTAATCAAGATTAATGAATAATTATTTTTTACTTTTAATTTTCGGAAAATCGAGGATCATGAGTTCGAAAGATGAGAGTTTGAGAATGCTTTAGTAGAAAGAAACCCGAATCGTGAAAGATTAAGGGAAAGATATTGCATTTAGGAGTTTAATTAATTACGGCTTAAAGAGTTCTTTGTGAAAATAGATGGAAAATGCAACATTTATTTCTTCCCCCCCTTTTTATTTTAATATCTTTTCATATGTTAAACGACTTCGAGATTTTGGCACCGGGAAAATGGGGTGGTTGAAGATCATACCTCAAGAGGAACTGAATCTCAAAACCTGAAAAGGAGCGGAAGATTCTGACTCACCTTTTTGGACTAAGGGTGGCTCCATGACTTAGGAAAAGATGAAGCTTGAGTTTTAAAGGGTAGAAAAATTTAAACTTCGTTTCAACATTAGGCTCCATCTAGGGATCTCGCCTCCTTGTGGGATGATAAGAACATGTAGACCAAGTGCCTTCATTGGGTAATGGAGTCAATGATTTGGCTCTATGGGAAAAATTGGGAGAAAATCCAAACAAGATTAGGGTCTCAACGTTAACTTTGAAAACTCTTCAAAAACAAAAGTTATGACTATCTTGAGCCGCGTTTTCAATAGATTTCTTCTCCTGAAACTGACCTCAAAACTGTGTAAGACAATAAAAACCGAATCAACCATCCTATCAGGTTTCACGTGATTATGTTTGCATCAAGGTAAGTATTTGCACTGTGTCCAGTAAGGAGATCCTAGAAACCTATGATGAAAATCCAACCGAAAAGAAGAGAAATTACCAGAGCATCATGTAACTCATGTATAAAAACTTTTATAAGATATGAGGATATTGCTTCACTGCCAGCGAGCCTGTTCAGTACCCCGATGAAGTTATCTGAATTCCCACATTGAATTTCCTTTCACCACTTCATTGTTTTCAAGCATTTAAATGCTAAGATGAGGGCAATCAATATAATGAATTTCCTTTCTTCATCTCTTTGAACTAGATGGGGGCAATCAATATAATGAATTTCCTTTCACCATCTGTCTGTGTTCATTTTTTTTTTTGAAGTGGGGGAAATCAATGAGTATACAATATACTCGGGAGGACATCTGTTTGAAAATACCTTTTTTTGAATGACAAAGTCTATCAACTTATTTAAATAGCTCTGGGTCAATCTTCTCACATGCCTTAAAAAATCATGAGATTCAGAGAAATTCTTAAGGGAAGCCTTTTGAAATCCAGTGTAGGGAAATTCCTTGAGAAAAACCAATCAATTATTCCTGTTAGGATAGCTGATAAGGTTACGATTAACCTAGACATGTTTCTGACCCAACTAAAGTGAAAGAACAAAAAAACAACCTGCTCTCTTTTCTTGAAAGTTTGTTCAAGAGTTGTCAAGACCATAGAGAGACCCCTCTGTTGTCAGGAAACTTTATGATTAGACCTCCATGGTCAAGCGGGAAAAGGATTTACTATGGTCAAGGGGAGGGTAAAGGGGGATTTTAGAAAAACTGTTGTATATATGACTGTTCTCAGAGATTTTCTTAATTATCTTTTATAACCTTTTCTTAAGTCTTTTTATTACTTCAAGAATTTCTTTGATTGAGTTTTTATTTATTATTATTATTATTTCGACAAAAGTGAATCGATTATTTATTCATTCGTACTTCTTAGGGATTTTATCTCGAATTTTGAAATGGGATTTCATACCTTTATTATCTCTTATATTGCCACCCAAAGATTACTCATTCATTACCTTTGTCATTGTGAGATACTTGATAGGAATACATGCGCATGCCACCTTTCAGTACCTCGAGTCCACTTTCGCGTGAGAAGTTTTCCCTGTGAATAACATAACATTATAATCATTAGGAAACGTCATGAAAATAAACCTCTACTTTCTTCTTCTTCTTCTTTTTTTTTTTTTTAATCTTTGGTATCTATACAAAAAGTATGAAAACAAACCGGTATGTACAATAAGGATTTAGAAACACATTATTGCATGAAGTGTTTAAGATGCCGCCCATTTACAGGGGCATTGAGAATGTCTCCATCTAGGTTTTCTAATAACCAGGCATTTTTTCCTTCAAAGGCCGAAATCCTGTATGGGAGAGACCAGATCAGATCAAATTCGCCATGTTTTCCAGCGTCTTCTTTCCTGGCTTCCCATTTTAGGACCAAGTCACCAGGGAGGAATTCTCTATATTTAACTTTCTGATAGAATAAGGCCTTCATTTTATCCTGATATCTTTGCAACCTTTCATTTACTTTGGCCCTATTTTGCTGGACTTCGACCAACTGGTTTATCCTTCTAGTAACGTCATTGGGTTCTTCATTTGAATCATGCCAGAGTTTCATTACTGGTAGAGAAATATTTATTGGTAAAATGACATCAGTGCCATATACCATATGGAAAGGGGAAATCCCAATTGATCTTTTAGTACTTATTCTATTGGCCCATAGAGGATATTTTAAATGGATATGCCATGCTTTCTTGTTTTCAGTCAAAACCTTTTTTTTCACAGTAATCAGGCTTTTGTTGGATGACTTAGCCAGAGCATTACCTTGTTGATAGTAAGCTATTGAGTGTCCTAGTATGATGTTATATTTTTGGCAAAAATTTATCATGGCCATTGACTTAAATGCTTGTGCATTATCAGTGACTATTTTTCGGGGACAACCAAACCTGGATAAAATATTATCTTCCAAAAAATTGATAACTATCGAATTTGTTGCATTTCTTGTGGGGATAGCTTCCACCCATTTAGTGAAATAATCAGTAGCAGTTAGGATCCATTTGTGCTGCGCACTGGAGTGTGGATGGATTTCTCGAATGAAATCAAGTCCCCATTGCTAAAACGGGGCTTCGGTTTTAATTGGGATTAGGGACAAAGCTGGGACCTGTGAACAACTGACAAGGGACAAAATTTTGAACTTTAGTGTTCACTTCTATGAAAAATTTGGGCCAGTAGTATATAAATCTTAGGATATTATAAGCTGTTGCTTGCCACCCATGATGTCCTCCACACACCCCGACATGGAATTCATCTATAACCCCTTCTGTTTCAGTTTCGACTAAACACCTCAACAGAAAACCCAAGGGGTCTTTTCAATATAATTTAGCATCTATGATACTGTATTTTACAACATGTAGCTTTAGCATCCTAGATTTAGACGAGGTTAACTCACTAGGACATTGAAGTGTGAGTAGGTAATTGATGATGTCACGATACTAGGCCGAAGTATAAAACTTGTCTTGAATTTCGGTTGTAGGTGCAGTGACATCAAACTCGTCTATTTCCAGAAATCTCTTGGTCTGTTGCAGTTGGTTTATCCCAAGTGATTTTAAGCTCGATTCGACAAGCAATTTGGCCAAACCCTGACCTTTTATAATTTTAGTTGGTTTGATTTCTAGGTCAAACTCCTGGATCTTAGCTAACCACCTGCCTCTTCTTCCATCACTGTCTGGTTGCAACAAGATATCTTTAACCAAGCTAGAGGGTACATAAGCAATGACCTTTGAGTGCAACAAGTAAGTTCTAAAAGCCTTGAGATCTTTCACCATTACATAGGCCTGTTTCTCCAATATATCATATTTCAACTAAGCATCTCTGAGACTTTTGATGAAAAACGCAATAGGCCGCTCAAAACTTTCCTTGTTTTTTTATAACAACACAGTTGCGATAGTATGTTCTGAAGAAAAAGAAAAAATAAAAAACTCTTTTGTGTAATCTGGGCTCACCAAGATTGGTTCTTTGCTTATTACTTTCTTGATGCGCTGAAATGACGCTTTGGATTCGCTTGTCCATTTCACTTCACTGTCCTTTTTGAGCACATCTGTTATCAATTTCACAATTTCAACAAAGTTAGGGATGAATCTCCTCAAGAAATTTATTTTTCCTAAAAAAGACTGAATTTCTTTTACATTTCTAGGAAAATTTATTGTATCTATTGCCTCAACCCTTTTGGGATTGATTTTGATTCCATCTTTAGACACGATATGGCCCAAGAGTTTACCTTCTTGCATTTCGAAATGAGATTTCTTGGGATTGAGTGACAAACCAAATTTTTGGCATTTCTCAAAGGTTTGTTTAAGGTGCATTAGATGTTCTGCATCAGATTTGGAGAACACAGTCAGGTAATCAAGATAGATAACAATGAACTTATCTCTTTCACCCACGAAAGAGATAGCCATGGCTTAGTGAAAATTTTCCCCTGCATTCATTAAACCAGAAGGCATTTTATCATACATGAACGTACCCCAAGGGGTAGTGAAAGAATTTTTTTCTTTATCGTCTTGATGCACTGTGATATGATTGTAACCTGAAAAACCATCAATCATAGACATTCTGTTAGCTCCAACTACTTTTTCTAAAACGTGATCCATCTTAGGTAATGGGTAATTGTCTTTGAGGGATGATCTATTTAGGTTTCTGAAATCAACACACAATCTGATCTCGCCATTTTTCTTTCTCACTGGGACTAAATTATCTACCCACTCAGAGTATCTCAGCAAAGCTATGATTTTAGCATCCTGGAGATTTTTGACCTCTTTTTCTATCACCGGTAGTAAAATAGGGTTGATCTGCCTGAGTTTCTGCCTAAAAGGTTTGATGCCTGGTTTTAATGGACTTTTATGTTCCATGATGGTTGTATCATAAGTTCTCAACTCGTCGTAAGACCAGGCAAAAACATCTTTGTATTTTTTAAGAAAATCAACATATTTACTCTTGATTTCGAGAGACAGGTACCTGGATACTTTAACTAATCTAAGACTCTCTTTGGTACCTATATTGCAATCTTCAACCTCTTCCGGATGAGGCTATAAGGTAGTATTCAAAGGGATGTCATCATGATTAAAGATTCTTTCTAAGGGAATCGAGCCCTTGGTTATCTGATTATTTTTTAAAACCATCATACGATGATTTGTGATTTTATCCTGGAACTCTTGGGGGTCTTCCCCTTCCTGCATGATCCAAATAGGATCATTTTGGTTCTCTTGGTCAACATGCATTTCGGTGAACTCGTCTGATGTTTCTAAAATTTTTCGGAGTTGTTCATCATCCTCAAAAACTTGCCAATGCTGTATATTATTGGGTATGGAAGGCCTATGTCTCATTTGTATATGATACTTTAGTTTGAAAGAAGTGGGATGTGAGAAATTCGAAGCAGCTTTGGCTAAAGCATCAACCTGTTGATTATTTGCTCTCAGAATGAAGTCAATATTTACAGAGGAGAATTTTTTTTTGATTAGGTCCCAAACACAATTTCGATATGACCTTAACCTAGGATGTTTGGCCTGGTACTGTCGATTAACCTGTTTCACGATCAACTCTGCATCACCAAAAACTTCCAAGTTTTTAATTTTCATTTTCCTAGTGGCCTCTAACCCTAACACTAGAG
>ML780236.1:26470-48222 GCA_009831015.1 Picea engelmannii
GGTGATTTTAAAAATATATTATTATTATTATATATATAATTTGTACACTTCAAATACTTTGCTAATTATCCAATAATAATTTATATTTATATAAATAGAGACAACTTCACCATCATATAGATATAAAGTTGAAATTAATTATCTTGTTTTTGATTCATTAAAATAATTTTAATTTTAATTATTTTGTGGGTTATTGTAAATTTGCAAAAATAAAAAATTAATTTTATCTAAAATCTCGAACTCATTTAAAGCAATAAATAGTCTCTAAGTGAAAATAAGAGGCATACGGGTGGTAAAACATAGTCCCAAGAAATAATTGAAACCCTAGAACTCTAAAGTGGACGAAGACGGTAACCCTTGCATTTTCTCCCCATGGGCTCTGGGGGTGCTCCCCAGCCACCACCCTCCTTCAGAGTTTTATGCATTTAGGGTCCTTGTTTCCTCGCTGAGAAAATCAATCAAAAGTGTGTTGACTCACTTTGTGAAGAGATTGGATGAAACCCCGCAAGTGCAAGTCCCCTCGGTGAATGCACGTATGAATCTTGTTGAAAGGGACCTGGTTGGGCAATTCACTAGGGTTTGGCCCTCTCCAAAGGCCATGACGAATTGGATCCAAAAGAGATGGATTGGTTTTATCAAAGGAAATATTTCACATTATTTTTATTTTTGTGGAAGGGGATTCTATCCATTTTATTTTGAAATAAAGAGGATAGTGATTTAATCTTTAGAAACAAGTCATATTTTTATGGAAAGAAAGGACTATAATGCAACCCTAAAAATGGCATCCCTTCTATTGTTTCAATTTGGGTTAAGTTGAATCACCTCCCATTACATTGTTGGAATGAAGACATTTTTAAGGTCATCAAGAACACTTTAGGGACTTAGACAATTACTACTCAACCCTCAGAACCACGTAAAGTAATAGGACAATCATCCAAAGCCAATCCATCTAGAAAGGGATAGCAGGTAGTCCTAATAAAAATAGGTACTAATTGATTTCTCGTGGAGAATCCATTCCTACTACAAAAATAGTTGGTATCTCGTTGTTTAACACTAGCCCTAATATTGTTAGTCTAGTTATAGAGGAAAATCATGAATTCATCCCATCACATGTGGTTGAGAGTAACATTCTTGATCATGAGGATGATCACCCCCCCTCCAAATATGGATCCTTTCAGCCCTAATTTTGGACCCGGCCATCAGGGCCCCCATAAAGAAGGGTCAGATGAGGATAAGGATGAGCAAGTCACATAAGGAAAATCCCACAAAAAAGATGCAAGAAAACCCTCTAAAGACAAAAGAGAAGAAATGGTTGCGAAGAATATTTAGTTAGGGAAACAACATACCATGTTGAATAGAAATCAAAGCGGATTGAATCCACCGGGGGGTGGATCTCTAAAACCTCTAGGTAAGTAATGAATATTGTCTCCTAGAATTGTAGGGGATTATGGAGAAAAGAAAAGGTGGAATCTGCAATGAATTTAGTTAAAAAATAAAAACCCTCAATTCTTCTACTATAGGAAACTGAATTAAAGGTGGAAGAAGTCATCCTCAAGTGTAAAAAAATTTTGGAAAAATGGTGAAGGTCAACCATTAGTGCCAGAGGGGTCTCAGGGGTCTATGTACTTTATGGAACTTCTCTCTTTGGAAACTAATACATTGCCAACATTCTCATAATTTATTACTTACTTTCCTTAAAAATTAGCAATCAGGTGAAGAGATTAATGTAACACACCCGACCCCTGAGTGGCTTTCCTAGGGAGGGGGCCTCAAAATTGTGTTCTCCTTAGGTGATCAAATCCTCCATTCGGGGTTTCTACTACACTCTCCTCATCCAGATTTTTCCAACCATGCTCTCCATCCTCAAAACCGAGCCCAAAACCCACGAATATATCTCTCCGAAGTTCTTTGGGTGTTTATTGGTTGAGGGCCACATGGCACCCATGTGGATCCGCCTCACACATGCTATCCCCAAGTTCATTCCCCCATGATGGAAGACCATTCATAGACTGATCCCATGACTAGACTCACTCTCTTCCTCCTATGTTAGTTGTGGAGGGATTCGGCGTTTCGACGCTCTGGCGTTTCATGCCTCCTTACTATCTATGCACGAGACCGCCCGGAGTTCCGAACTTACGAAGTACCATAATCTCACCACGTGGTTCCAGCCTTTGGGTCGTTGGGCCTCTCTACCATACTACATCCCAGATCCTCTGGATTCCGAAGTCCCAGACTCACGGAGTCTCGGTCATCTCACCAACCACATTGGCGAGGTGAACACGTATCGGGAACTGACACGTGTTACGTTCCAAGGGGCCTATAGGGTACATGATACACACGGATCCGAGTGAAACGTGGCATGTCAATATGGGGTCCACGTCACCCTGGGTGACGTAAGTACACCATGTCACCCCGGACTGATAGGATTCTAACATTCCTCAAATCTCGTGATTGAGATCTGGCCATGTAGATTTATAGATCTACGGCTCGTGTTACCAAAGGGGGTTCGGTGTTCGGGAGTGTTGTGATGCAAACTTCTCTTATCTCCCAAAATGCCCAATCTCCGAACAAAAAGGGGCTAGTTCCACGCATTCCCGATATATCAATGGCTGGGAAGGGACCTGAAGGGTCCCTCTATCTATGGTGTTGATTCCTTCGCATCTCCGGCCTTCGGGATTTCGGATCCCAGACTAGTTGGTCAGGCGGGTTCACCTAGCTACCTGGAGAATCTCCTAACGCCGGTCAATCCTTATGGGAAACCGAATCTCCTGGTTACCTTCAACCAGTATAAGGTTGGTAAGGTCATTCATACTCTGAAGTCCCGAACTTCCGGAGCTCGAAAGCCAAGAGGACATAGCTTCCTTAGGCCTAGCTTAAGGTTCCTGGGTATTGGTCATATGGGGGGTATTGGTCATATGGGTTTTCTCAAACAAATCGTGTTCGCTCGTCTTCAAACGAAGAGACCTTCTCCTTTCACAGCTTGAACTTTGTTATTCTTCCTGAGCTTTATCATGAAATGGTTAAGGACTTGGGCCTAGAATCTTGGTCACATGAAAAGGAGTCTGAAAGAGGTATCTTCTTCAAATGGACAGGTTCTGGTCGACGTGGTATCTCCCATCTCGGTCATCCTACAAGCTTATGCCCCAGGTAGCCTCAGGAGCTAAGCTGGGCATACAGACTATCAGTCAGAAATGTAAGTTCACGAAGAGATGAAGGCATACACATATCGTAACTATTCCACACAGAAATCATTTATAATTACATAGATGTATAAATCCAAGCATTCATACATTATTCCTGATTAATACATAAAATAGGTAAAATACTTATTAGAACCAGATAACGTGAAGTGATTGTTGAAAGGGGTGCTCATTTCCTCCCAACCATAGGCTCAGTCACTCCTAACGGATTTACCACTAGCCACCCCCAAGCTAGACCACGATGCTCTGCACAGAATCCTTTCTTCTGGCTCAGCGACATTAGGGACGAAGGTTACTCTCCTCCTCCCATAGGGCCTTGGCAATGATTTACATGATACCAAGCAAGGAGGACCAGCCCCGTTTATCATCTTGTATCATAACCCCACTATCCATCTCCCTACGACCAGAACGTTCACCTCAATTCTTTCTTGAACACGAGAGCTTAGCCTCGCAGGTCTTCTCTTCCCACCACACCTTTCCTTCTTGCCTCTTTTAGCAAGGTTGTGTGTGGCTCGAATTCCCAGTCTGTGGTCAGGTCTATAAGCCTTACAGATGGGTGATCTACCCCATCTCCTCATTAACCCTTGAGGAGGTCTTCCCACCTACTATCCTGATTGTATTTCATTTCTAGGTCAGAGGATTGTTCTGGTCCTGAGAAATTAAATTCAATAATGTACTGGTTTGGTGAAGGTTAATGCAACCATTCATGGTCCCCTTCACCATCGCTTTCATATCATTCATGGTCTCTCTTAGCACATCCTCCTTCTAGTAGTCATGCAACACTTATCCATTTTCTAGTAAATAACAGGATTTACATTCATTGACCCTTTATACAAAGGTTCATCAAATCAAGTATTCACACATATTGAGTTTGCCATGGTCTCTTGGCCATTATAGTTATATTTGAAAACTGGGGGAAGCATGGTGTTACAATTACCTCCCCCTTAAAGGAACATTGTCCCTGATGTTCTATCCACCAACATGCTCTGTATATATAGAAGTAAATAGAAATTGATATGCATGTCTCATGGAATCCTCCATTTCCCACGTAGCCTCGTATGGGCCAAAGTGTTTCCACTGCACCTTGACCTATGCAATGGTTTGGTTCCATGGTGGGGTTTCCTTCATGTCTAGTATGCATTGAGGTTCTGGCAGGATTTCTCCCTCTGGCTCCACCTGGATCACAGACCAGTCAATTATATGATTAGAATCATGTACATATTTCTTCAGTAATAAAACATTGAAAACATTATGTGCCTTTACTATGGGAGGGAGTGCTAGCCTATAGGCTACAGGTCCCACTCTCTCTAATACTTCAAAGGGTCCACAATACTGAGGTGCCATCTTGGCACAAGCTCCCATTCTCAGGGAAATCTTCCTAGGACTAACTCTACGATAGACATGGTCTCCTGTCTTGAACTCGCTGGGAGTTCTCTTTCTATCGGCGTAACTTTTTTGTCTATCCTGAGCAATTTTCAGATTTTTCTTTATCTGAATCACTTGTTGTTCCATTTCCTTCAGCATGTCGGTTCCGATTGTAATTCTATCCTCTGGATTATCCCAACTGACTGGAGTCTTGCACTGTCTACCATAGAGGGCTTCAAAAGGGCTCATCTGCAGGGACTCTTGATAACCGTTGTTGTAGGAAAATTCTACCAATGGAAGGAAGTATTCCCACTTCTTAGGTTGATGCATTACATGCATCCTTAACATGTCTTCTAATATCTGGTTTACTCTTTCGGTCTGTCCATCGGTTTGAGGGTGATAGGTTGTGATAAACAACAATTTAGTCTCAAAACCAGCCATCAAGGATTTCCAAAAGCTTGAAGTGAATTTTGTATCTCTGTCAGATACATTCTCCCTAGCCATGTCATGCAGTCTGAATATCTCCTTCATGAATATGTTGGCAATGTCTATTTCCTTGTAAGTCAATTTGACAGGAAAGAAGTGAGTAGACTTTCTCAATTTGTCCACCACTACCATGATGGCATCATTCTTCTTGGTCGATTTTGGTAATCCGGTCATGAAATCCATGGAGATGGTTTTCCATTTTCATTCTGGAATTGGTAGAGGTTGTAACTATTAGAATATAATGGATGTGCTCATTTTACCATAGACAATATCACTATTGTCACCCAACCATAGGCTGAAGCCACCCTCCGAGCACCTTAACCTTAACAGAGAATCACTCTGAAAGAAAACCCTAGGCTAGATAGCCAAACAAAGGGTAGTGTTCCTTTCGTCGAGGATAACACACCAACAAGAGTTGATCAGATAGTCCAAACCCTAACCAAGAGATAGTCCAAGCCAAACGTGATATTCTAGCTGTAGCAGCTGCAATGGAAGCTCTCCTCCAAATCTGCGCACAAAACTGGGCACTGCAGTGTACACAAGTGTTGCTCTGCAATTCTGAGACTACCTGCCACAATGAAGACTGGCCTCCTGTATTTATAGTAAATCTAGATAACTGCTTGGGCTGACTTCTCATTCTGGGTATCTGTCTACTCAGTATATATTATTTCTTCTAGCCAACTTCTTCTCTTGGAGGCTAATAACCTAATACAAGTTATCCTCTTGAGATGACATGTCTTCTAGGGTTATTAGCCAACTCATTAGGGTTTCTTCTTGCTTCCCATAATATTCTATTCTCATCAAGTTTACACATGGAGGTAAATACCTCTCACAACTACCATAATATCAACACTCCATCCTATCTAGGGAGCTATTACAGGTAATGGTCTTGAGCACAAAAATACCATTCACCCGGTAGCATCAACATAGTTGTATAGACTATATCATGACTAGATCATGAGCACCATCATCACCATCAGTGTCATCAGCTGCATCATCTCTCAGAACCATACTCTATCTGAGTAATCAGACATGATGCTCACTCCACAAAGTGATACAAGAGCCATTCTTCTAATCTAGAAGAGTAAATGTTCTGAAACATTTTCTGTCTCAAAAATATTTATTCATTGATCATCCATCTAGTTGATAATCATTTTCAACACTTTTGATAGTCTTCAAGTAAATTGGAACAATATCATTCAATAGAACACAATTGTGTCTATCCATAGTAGTACACAACTACAATCCAATGGTACACTACCACACCAAGTACCACACAGATACTTGATCAAACAGTGGAACACATCCACCACAGTAGTATACATCTACTATCTAGAAGCATACGGTCTTCATAACAATCATCTGATATCAACCTGCACAAAAACAATGTTATGATATAAAATGAATCATCTGGGCCAATATTCCACTCACATCTATGAGATCTTGGAAGATCATCTACCCTCATAGTAGAACATCAACGATGAGCTATCTAGACTATTCTTCTCAAGCAAGAAAGAATAATTGTCCTGATTTATGAACCTGGACCATTCCCGACCCTAGGCCATTCCTCCGACACTAAAAAAAGTGTAACCTAGAGAGAATGAATCTTCCCTAAGGAATGTTTGTCCCTGATTGTTGAACCTGGACCATTCCCCACCCTGGGCCATTCCTCCAGCACTAAACAAAGTGCAACCTAGAGAGAATGAATCTGCCCTAAGGAATGATTATCCTGCACCAACCTCCAAAACGGACCATTCCCCATGTTAACCACAATGGGAAATCGTTGTTCGGTGAGGCAGGCCAGTCTTCTTGAGCAACCCTCAAGAAGAGAGACTAACCAAGACCACTTCCCATGTTAACCACAATGGGAATTCGTTGTCTATGGTACATCAGCAATCTGGACCATTTTTCGAACTGGAAAATGTATGTTCGTCAGAAATCTCAATCCACTTTCTGAACTAGAAAGAAACTGCTCATCCTGGACCATTTTTCAAACTGAAAAATGATTTTCCATCAATCAATAATACATCAGTTCTCCCTCCCAACCTGGGAGTCATCTCTTCCTTTTTCAATAAGGAAGTTGTCTCCATGAGCTCCAGCTTGAGTACGCAAACTCTTTCATCTTGGATAGAAGTTTTACCAAAATGTCTTCTTATATGCTCATCTATGAATATATATATTTGGAGAACCACTTTCTCCTTTTTGGACTTCATCATGGATGATGTAATGCTTGATTTCAAATGTACTTCGGTCTGGAACATTGGTTTTCTCTGAAGGCTTCATGTAGTTTTGATCAATAAAGTATATCATTGTTGGATTCCTCTTGGTTCCTGCTAGCTCACAACATCGTGGCAAGGGTCAAACTGGAACATATCCATGTGGAACTTCTTTTGTCATCATGAGGTCTTTGTCATGGATTGGCAATCCATCATCCCGATCTTCTGAGTAATCATTATGATACAATCTCTATGTTATAGAAAAATCTTCACCACACTTCTGATGTGCTTTAGAGGTTCTCCACCAAGTTATCTTCTTCCATCTACATACAAGGGTCTCTTTTTGGTATGACTCAAAGTCTTGAGGTTGCTCTTTATACACTCTTTGTTCAATTTCTCTGGAAAATAGTCTTTTCATTCATCTGATGTAAAATTCCAACCCATGGATATTGCGGATGATATTATGACTCATGCAGAGGTATGTCTGGTTTACTGGAACAAGTAATCATCATAGTCTTCTCCCTCCATCTGGGAGAACCTCTGGTTCTGGATCTTGTAATGCTTGCATATATATACATTGTTCTTCATCACAAATTTCAGTTCATCTGCTTGATATCTTTTAGTGAGTTCATATCAGGCTAGTAATCTTGTGATTCTTAATACAATGACTGGTTGTTCTGGCTTCTCTTTCTTTCTTGGAATCTTCATGTTCTTCCTGATTTTTTTCTTTAGCTCTTGGGTCCATGGAGTTTCTTATAGATTCCATTCCCTAAATATTCTACTTCTTCCTTTCATTATAGGATCATGGATGTGGATGGACAACCAGGGATACTTTAAGGATTCTCTTTGAAGAAGACTTCTTCTGAGGTTGAACTGAACACATATTGTCTTTCATGGCTTCTACCATGGATATATACTTCATCATATTCAATGGATCATAGGATTAGCTCCCTCCTAATCCTTCCTTCATGCATGAATTCATATAATCGGCTCCCTACGTTTAATAGAGTCCACGCTCTTGTATGAAACCTTATTGTCTTCTGCAATATATAATCGACTCCCTCCATCTAACAGAGTCCACGCTTCCATCTTATTGTCTTCTACAAAACATCATAAGTCTTTCTCCAATTTCCTCTTAATTGTTGACTTCTTTCTATCTTTGCTTCTTCTAAGTCTCTTCATGATTGATTCTGATTTCGGCTTATCTTGTAATAGCTTCCACATGATTTATTTGATGTATTTCATCCTTTCATGTGTATTATCTAACTTGTATAATGATAGCAATCCTTATCTTTTTGTTCTTCCATAGTTATAGTTCTTCTTGGAACATATTATCTTCTAAGAGATAGAGATGCAAGATATGTACAGAGACTATTCAAACAAGATATGTACAAAAAATAAGAAGAGTATTGTTACCTTCAGAAGAATAAGTCTCTTTCATCCTGCTTAGTCTTCTTTGTAGGTTCATTTTATTCGACAACAGATGCTTCGTGATTCTCCTTCCTTTTCTTTAGCCCGGGACAATGATTCTTGTAGTGACCATACTTTCGACAGTTGAAGCATTGTATTTCTGAAATATCTTTCTCTTGATTTGTCTTCCTCTTTGAACCAAAGTTCCTTTTGTTCCTGAAATTCTTGAATCTTGTTGTGAAGGCTTGATCATCGTACCTCTTTTGGGGTTTCTCTTTTGCACTGATCCCAAATTCCTCTTAAGCACAGTAAGTCCAAAGTTCTTCAAATGTAGGATACTCCTTTCTTGTGTTCATGCTTGCGACAAATGCATCCCACGTTTTGGGAAGACCATTCAGTACTATGTTTACCAATTCCTTCTCTGAAATGATCTCTTCAATAGATTTTAGTTGATCTCTTAACTAGGAGATCCTCCCAAGGTATGATGTTATGCTATCATCATCATTCATCTTCATGTCACGGAGCTCATTCTTTAGACTCGTTATTTGTGCAATGTTTTTTTACTGAGAAGAGGTTTGTTAGGGCATCGCACATCTTCTTCGATGAGTCAAGATGGGAGATGTAGGGTATCAAGTGGTATTTTATAGAGTCCACTATGATACTCATGGCATTGATGTCACCGTCTTTGAACTTCTCCATAACTGCAACGTTTTGTGGTTCCTTCTCTTTTCCTTCTTCAAACTCTGGTTCCGCGATCTTTCCTTTCACGATATCCAGCACTTTATTCTTGGCAAGGATGAGTTCAATCCTTGTCTTCCACGCTCTGAAGTTAGAAGCTCCATCTAACTCATTCTATAACTTCATTGAGTAAGTCATGGCTGCTTTGATTTGGTCAACCCTAGATTTGACCAAAAACTCAAACTTGACATCTTGGCTTGTTGAGAGGACCAAGAGATGTGTTAGGCTAGGGCACACTGATCTATCCAAAAATTAGTTCAATCTCTTCATTTAAGGTGCCTCAATGAGAGGATTAGGGTTTATGCAACTACACCTACTAGTAGCCCTAGCGGCAGTGCTATGGTGACTGCTCCTGCTAGAAACCCTAGCGGTAGTTCTTCAACAAGCTTAATATCCTTACGGCTATGTTTCCTTCCAGTAGTTAGACTGAATGAAGGAGGTGTGGGCCCATAACTTGTTAGAATATAATGGATGTTCCCATTTTACCATGGACAATATCACTATTGTCACCCAGCCATAGGTCGAAGCCACCCTCCGAGCACCTTAACCTTGATAGAGAATCACTCTGGAAGCAAACCCTAGGCTAGATAGCCAAACAAAGTGTAGTGCTACTTTCCCCAAGGATAGCGCACCAACAAGAGCTGATCAGATATTCCAAACCCTAACCAAGAGATAGTCCAAGCCGAACGTGATATGCTAGCTGCAGCAGTTGCAATGGCATCTCTCCTCCAAATATGTGCACAAAACTGGGCACTGTAATGCGCACAAGTGTTGCTCTGCAATTCTGAGATGACCTGCCAAAATGAATATTGGCCTCCTATATTTATAGTAAATCGGGCTAACTACCTGGGTCGACTTCTCATTCTGGGTATCTATCTGTTCAGTATATATTATTTCTTCTGGACGAATTCTTCTCTTGGAGGATAATAACCTAATACAAGTTATCCTCTTGAGCCGACATGTCTTCTAGGATTATTAGCCAACTCATTAGGGTTTCTTCTTGCTTCCCGGAATATTCTATTATCATCAGGTATACACGTGGAGGTAAATACCTCCGCAACTACCATAATATCAACAGTAACAACCTTGCTAGGTGTCGATGTTCTGCCTTAACTTGATGGCATTCTAGACCCTAAGCTTAATAATCAACTATGTCCTTATTCAATCCAGGCCAATAGAATTATTTCCTAGTGGCCGTAATCATTTTCTGATATCTTGGGTGACCAACATATGGTCTCTTATGCAGTTCATCCATTATGAACCTCTTCAAGTCATCACAAATTGGAATATACAATATGTTTCTGTAAGTCATTAGACTCTCATCCAACATCTAATAGCCTTCATGCTTTAACCCTATAGTCTCTTTCCTTGGGTACAAGGTCACGGTCTTGAAGAATGCATATGTTTCTTGTGCATTCCTGACTCTTTCCCTGAAATCCGTTTCACAGGTGGTCACCACTGCCAGGTGAATCATTTTCACACTTCTGCTAAGGGCATCGACCACCCTATTTTCCTTTTCTTTGATGTGTTTTATTTCGAAATCAAACTCACTAAGGAGAACCATCCACCTAGCTTGTCTAGCATTGAGTTTTGGTTGATCAAACAGGTGCCTCAACCCACAGTGGACTGTCATAAGTACAAATATCCTAACCGGGAGGTAATGCCTCCACATTTTTAAAGCATGCACTATGGCAGCCAACTCTAAATCATGGGTCACATAATTTATTTCATGCTCATTCAATTTTCTGGATTCGTAGCAAATTACACGTCCATCTTGCATAAGGACTCCTCTGAATCCTTCCATGCAGGCATCTGTGCACATGAGGAATTCATTATCAGGGTCTGCAATATTTAGCATAGGTGCATATGTTAGAAGCTATTTCAGTGCCTGAAATATTTCTTCACATTCTGGTGTCCAAGTGAATTTAACCCCCTTTTTTTGAAGGGTAGTGATTGGACAACCAATCTTGGAAAATCCTTTTATGAACCTTCTATAGTATCCTGCCAAGCCCATAAAGGATCTCATATCAGATACATCCTTTAGGGTAGGTCAGTCCATAATAGATCTAATCTTGTTAGGGTCTACTACTACTCCTTTAGAAATGACATGGCCTAAGTAATGGAGTTGCTTCTGGAAAAAGTCACACTTGCTAAACTTATCGTAGAGATGATGTTGTCTTAGTACTTGAAGCACAAGTCTAAGATGTTCTTTATGCTTCTCTATGTTCTTGGAGTAGATTAGGATATCATCAATGAAAACCAATACAAATATGTCTAGGAATTTGTTGAGTACATTATTCAGCAAGCACATAAAAGTGGCGGGGGCATTGGTTAATCCAAATGGCACCACCACAAATTCATAGTGACCATATCAGGTCTTGAAGGTTGTTTTGTGGATGTATTCATCCTTGCTTCGGACTTGATGGTACCCAGACCTTAAGTCAATATTTGAGAAAATGGAAGCACCCCCTAATTGGTCGAACAAGTCATCGATTCTTGGTAAGGGGTACTTGTTCTTTATGGTTGTCTTATAGAGTTGTCTACAATCTATGCACAATCAGAGTGTGCCATCTTTCTTCTTCAAAAATGGGATGGGTTCTCCCCATGGAGACACACTGGGTCGAATGTCTCCTTTTTCCATCATTTCCTTTAGTTTTAGCTTGAGATCAACTATCTCGGGTGTATTCATCCTATAGGGTGTCCTAGACATTGGCACCGCTCCTGGTGCAAGTTCTATCGAGAAGTCAATGTATCTTCTCGGAGGTAGATCCAGTACCTCTTATGGAAACATGTCTCTATATTCTCTTAATATGGGGTGGTCCTCTAGGTTCGGTCTGTCATCCTCAACAGATTCCAACACTTGTATTGCATATAGAGGACACTCCTTTCTACAATACTTTTTCATTTGGATGGTTGATATTTGTCTCACTGAGACAGGCTTCTGAATCCCTTGGAGGGATACCTTTCTCCCTTTTTCATTTACACATTCTAGGTTTTATGGTAGTAGTCCAACTTAGTTTTATGAGAAGCTAACCATTCCATACCAATCAACATGTCATAAGATCCTAGGGGAAGTATATTAAGGGTAGCTTGGGCAGGAAACTAGTCCATGATGAATTGGCAAGCTGGTATGACCTCTACTGCTTTTCTTTTGGTTCTAATGGCTAGTTGTACCAACCATGGCTTAGCATGTCTAACTAGTTGCAGTTTACACTTATCAACAGTATGAGGGGCCACATAACTCAAATTAGAAACAAGGTCAATTAAAATAGAAATTAGATGGTTGGTGATCATACATTCCATCTCCACCACTGAAAATTGGTGCTCGACTTGTTTATTATCCACAGCTACATAAATTCGTGGCATGCTCCTAACCACATCATTGACTATGGTAGCTTCTTGGATGTTGTAGACTCTCCTACTGTTCTATTGTCTGTGGGGACAATCCCTCAGCATATGCTCTTCTCCACAACCACAACATTTCAAGGGTTCCTTCTTTGGGTTATCAATCCTTCTTGGGGTTGCTCCAAAAGGTTTATTTCCACTCTGGGAGGGGAAATTTTTCTGATATACACTTCTAGTATGAAGGATTATCCTAGAGTCCTTCCTATTGTTCTTAAACCTTGAGGATTTGAACCCATTCTTATTGAATCTCGAACGACTCTTTTTCTTCTAGTCCTCGCGAGTCTGACTCTCGAGTTGTTCATAACAATAACTTGCCTTATAGATAGTGTCTTCTATGGTCTTTAGTTCCTCAAACTCAATCCTGTTCTGGTAGGCCTAAGGTAACCCACTGATAAATTGTTTCACGTTTACCTTTTCATCCATTATGTAGGGCACATACCTTAGCATCTCGAGGAATTTATTAACATATTCCTCTATGATGAGTTGCCCCAGCTTGAGTTCATAGACCTCAGTCTTTCCGTCAAATTATTTCTCCGACAAATACTTCCTCTTGAAGTGTTTCTCAAATTGTTTCCATGATAAGTTCTCTTCACGGATTCCTTTCACATTCTTAAGGTCTTCCCACCAAATCAAAGCCTTTCCATTCAGGTTGAAAATGGTTATTCGAGCCTTCAAGTTTTCAAAGTAGTCACGAACTCTGAAATACTTCTTTAAACCAAGTAGCCAAACTTCTGCCTTTTCCTCCTTTTCAATCTCTCCATTGAAAGAGGGGGGTTTGGATTTCTTGAACTTTTCAGGGTAACGAATTTCGAAATTCTTTCACTTATTTCCTTTCCTTTCAGAATGTGAGATAGTTTTTCTAATAGAAGATCCTTCGGATTTGGCAGTTTCCTTTCAAGAGGATTCTCCCAAGGAGTGTTCCTTGTCTCTAGGTTGGACCTTCCTCGAGGTACTTCTCCCTATGTGGCCACTTATGGGACCACGATTTTCATATTTCAGGTGGGCTTTGACTTCTCTTCATATGTCGTCGGTCCACATGACTGGTTGCAGGTCCATGTTGCAACCGCCTCTATATATCAAATAATCTTTGTAGCAAGACTGCATTAATTTATGTTTGTTTTTCTTTCTCCTTTATCAATCTCTCGTTGTCGGCCTTGCAATTCTGTAATTCGTCCATGAGGCTTCTTACAGTTTCAGCCAGATCTGGAGGGGTTTCCATCGCCTTCCTTTCGTCAGACACTTCGTCTCTATTATGGGAGACATCCCCCACTTCATGGCTCTTCACCATCCTTTATGCTTGTAGTTTATCATGGTTCACTGATTGCTTGAGTTCTGACAAAACACTTGTTGCTAGCTAACAATCTGTTAGTCCATGAGCAACACATAGTTCATATTTCTTAAATACACACACACAATAGAAATCTTTCATTCTTTTCTTCAGTAAGAGTTTACCCAGACTCTCTAGGAGAGAGGTAAGATAGTGTGTCACCCTTCAAATTCTTTAAATATGGTTTTTACGCAACTCGTTCATGAGCCCAAGTAGGCCAAGTGTTGTAACCATGCTCTGATACCAATTTGTAACACACCCGACCCCTGAGTGGATTTCCTAGGGAGGGGGCCTCAAAATTTCATTCTCCTTAGGTGATCAAATCCTCCATTTTGGGTTTCTAATACACTCTGCTCATCCAAAGTTTTCAAACCACACTCTCCATGCTCAAAACTGAGCCTAGAACCCGCAGATATATCTCGTTGAAGTTCTTTGGGTGTTTATTGGTTGAGGGCCACATGGATCCACCTCACATGTGTTATTCAAGTTCCTTCACCCATGGTGGAAGACCATTCATAGACCGATCCCATGACTAGACTCACTCTCTTCCTCATATGCCAGTTGTGGATGGATTTGGCATTTCATGCCTCCTTACTATCTACGCACGACACCATCTGGAGTTTCGAACTTTCGAAGTACTGTAAGATCACCATGTGGCTCCGACCTTCGGGTCATTGTGCCTCTCTGCCATATTACATCCCAAATCCTCCAGAGTCCGAAGTCTCAGACTCTCGGAGTCTCGGTCATCTCACCAACCATGTGTGCCAAGCGGACACGTATAGGAAAATGAAACGTGTGACGTTCCAAGGGGCCTATAGGGTACGTGATACACACGGATCCGGGTGACACATGGCACATCAAGATGGGGTCCATGTCACCCTGGGTGATGTCACTACACCATGTCACTCTGGACTGACAGGCTTATGACATTACTCATATCTAGCGATCAAGATCCGACCACGTAGATTTATAGATCTATGGCTCTTGTTACCTCGGGGGTTCGGCGTTCGGGAGTGTTTCGATGCAAACTACTCTTATCTCCCAAAGTTCCCGATCTCCGAACAAAAAGTGGATAGCACCATGCATCCCCAGTATATAAACGGCTGGGAATGGACCTGAAGGATCCCTTGATCTATGATTTTGAGTCCTTCGCAGCTCCGTCCTTCAGGGTTTCGGATCTGAGTATAGTTGTTCAGGCGGGTTCACCTAGATACCTGGGGAACCGCCTAATGTCGGTCAATCCTTATAGGAAATTGAATCTCCCTATTACCTTTGGCCAGTATAAGGCTGGTAAGGTCGGTCATACTCCGAAGTCTCAAACTTTTGGAGCTCCAAAGGCAAGAGGACATAGCTTCATTAAGCCTAGCCTAAGGTTCCTGGTTATTGGTAATATGTTTTTTCTCGAACAGATCTCATCCGCTCGTCTTCCAAATGAAGAGACCTTCTCCTTTCAAGGCTTGAAATTCACTATTCTTCCTAAGCTTTATGATGAAATGGTTAAGGACTTGGGCCTGGAATCTCGGTCGCATGAAAAGGAGTATGAAAGAGGTATCTTCTTCAAACGAATAGGTTCAGGTCAATGTGGTATCTCCCATATCGGCCATCTTACAATATTATGCCCTAGGAAACCTCAGGAGATAAGATGGGCATATAGACTATCAGTCAGAAGTGTAATTTCACGAAGAGATGAAGGCATACACATATCATAACTATTCCACACATAAATCATTTATAATTACACAGATGTATAAATCCAAGCATTCATACATTATTCCCAATTAATACATAACATAGGGAAAAAATTTATCAGAACCAGATAACGTGAAGCGAGTGATGAAAGGGTTTCCCATTTTCTCCCAACCATAGGTTCAATCACTCCTAATGAATTTACCACTAGCCACCCTTGAGCTAGACCACGATGCTCTGCACATAATCCTTTCTTCTGGCTCAACGATAGTAGGGACGGAAGTTACGCTCCTCCTCCCGCAGGGCCTTCGAAATGGTTTACACAATACCAAGCAAGGAGGACTAGCCTCGTTTATCATATTGTATCATAACCCCGCTATCCATGTCCATATGACCAGAACGTTCATCCTCAGTTCTTTCTTGAACTCGAGAGCTTAGCCTCTCGTCTCCGCAGTCTTTGAAGGTATTCTTTTCCCACCACACCTTTCCTTCTTGCCTCTTTTAGCTAGGTTTTGTGTGGCTCGAATTCCTAGTTTGTGGTCAGGTCTAGAATCCTTACATATGGGTGCTCTGCCCCATCCCCTCATCAACTCTTGAGGAGATCTTCCCACCTACCAACCTGATTGTAATTCATTTCTGGGTCAGAGGAATATTCTGGTCCTGAGCAATTAAATTCAGTAATGTACTGGTTTGGTGAAGGTTAACGCAACCATTCATGGTCCCCTTCACCATCTCTTTCATAACATTTGTGGTCTCTCTTAGCACATCCCCCTTCCAGCAATCATGCAACACTTATCCATTTTCTAGTAAATAACAGGATTTACATTCATTGACCCTTTATACAAAGATCCAGCAAATCAAACATTCACACATATTGAGTTTGTCATAGTCTCTTGGCCATTATAGTTATATTTACAAATTGGGGGAAACTGGGTGTTACAATTAATCTAGTTAATGTATATATGTCGGTCTTATATACAAAAATAGGTGTATGTTGGGATTCTCTAATATCCTTGAGAGGGATGAATAAATGGACTAATAGTACACTGGTAGGGGATTTCAACACCACTAGATTAGTCAAAAGGAGAAAAGGGGAGGAAGTGTATTCCAAGACCCCTTTAAAGAAAGGACGGAATATTTTATCTCTTTATGGGACTTAGTGGATGTCAAACCTCTCGGAGGAAAATGTACTTGAATAGGTGGTTTCCATAATTCAACCCGGAGAATGATGTTTCCTCAGTTGAACTAGTTTGGGTGAGGATCCATCACCTTCCACTTCATTATTGGAGTGATAACAACCTCTATTGTATTGGTAATACTCTAGGAAAATACATTGATAGGGAAAACCAAAGGAAAACATGTTCACTTGTGCTAGGACCTGTGTCGAGGTAGATTTACAGAAAGGGCTCCCAGAAGCATTGTTGATATCTCTGATAACTAGTAGCACATTTAGCAAATTGACTATGAACAAATTCCCTTCAAGTGAAAATATTATCACAAATACAAACATTTTGCTAAATATTGCAAAAAATCCAAAAGACAACAATCTCAAGCTTTCGAAAAAGAGGATAAACGGAAAATTGTTAATCATAAATGGAGATCCAATGTTAATAAGGGGGCTAGATACCAGACAATGGTAGGAAAATCCCCTTCTTCTATAACTGGGAAAATTCTAATGGGTCGTAACTACACAAAGGGCTCATCATCCAGTCCTCCTAGGTATGTTTTTTACTCCAACAAAGGTGGTAATCTAGTGGTGAAAAATAGATATGAATTTGTCTCTCAATAACACCCCAACCCATCTCACGAGGTGTAAACCATTTCTTTTCAAGAGACTATGAAACTTCCTACTCTGGGGGAGCTACATTTAGTCCAAATTCCACGATGTAGAGTTGAATAATCAAGGCCATCAATTAAAAGAGATATGGTGGCCATGCATCAAAAGGAAACTAAAACTAGTGAAGGAGGGACTCATCATATTGAAGAGGAATACAAACTCTCATGGGGCATGAAAGGAGTGTATAGTTACAAAGATGTTGAAGAAATGTTCCCTGACCAAAAATCGTATGAAAAAAAATTCAATGCCTCCATGGAAGAGGGAATAGGAGATGGGGAATCAGAAGAAAGGCTTCCACGAAGATCTAGAAGGAATCCAAATCAAACTATGAGGGAGGAGCAGGAAAACAAAGAAATCATGATGGGTTCTCAACAGACATTAGATAAAATGATGGGGGTTGGATCCAAACCACCAAAATCCCCAGGAAATAATGTGCCTCCCAGAGGGGGATCCTCCAAATCATAACCAAAATAATTATTCTAGTTTCCTTGAATAGTAAGGATTTAGATGGAAAAACAAGAGTTTCCATGGTCAAGGATATAATCAAATTAGAAAGGCCTACAATCCTCTTGCTCCAAGAGACTGAAATGAAATCCTTTGACGAAATCAAAATCGAGAAAGAATTACAGAGACAATGCGATGAAATATCAGAAGATTCGAGAGATGCATTAGGGGGGATAAGCACTCTCTAGAACACTCAAGTGGTAATTCTAGAGTTTTCCTTTCAAACCCAACTCTAAATTCTCACTAAATTCAAAATCATTCAAACCAGGAAGATCATTAGCATATTCAATATGTGTATTCCTATAAACTATATGAACAAGGATATGTGCTAAATATCTCTCATGAATCTTAAAAATTATGAATTTTAATCTAATTGTACCATAACTAGTGATTTCAATGTCATTCTTCATAGCTCATAAAAAAGGGGGAATCATTGCCTGAGACCCCTTTAGGAAAAATATAGAATACCTAATTAATGATTGGGATTTATTAGACATCAAACCTATTAAAGGTAAATATACTTGGACCAATAAAACATCTGGTCATGGACACATTGTATCAAGGCTTGATAGATTATTGGTTCACAGTAGCCTCCTTCTACAGGATGATACTTTTAAGTCAAATATCCTCCCCTCGGTCATATCATACCATAAACCCATTTCTCTCCTCTTCCAAAATACCCCAGACCATGGTACCTTACCTTTCAAATTTAATCCATACTGGTTAAATTCTTAGGAATCCATTGATCAAGTCTACCAAATTTGGAACACTTGGATATCCAGTACTCCAATGTATATTTGGGAGAAAAATATCATTTTTTTTTAAAAAGCACTTAAAGTTTGGGCAAAAGAATCCTATTCTTCACCTACCATTGAAAAAGAGAGGATACAATCTAAGATTATAGACATGCAATAAAATATGGAGACAAAAGAGATCACTTGGTAGCTACAGAAAGAAGAATCCTCCCTTCATAAACAATTTCAACAAGTTATGAGGCATGAAGAAGGACATTGGTGCCTCAAATATCAGAGCCTTTGGCTCAAAGAAGGTGATCAAAATACCAATTTGTTTCATAAGAAGACTAAGGCAAGGCACTCTAAAAATAATGTGAGGGAGGTCTTCTTGGAAGATGATTCCAAAATCACTAAATTTGAATCTTTAAAGGAGGAAGCTAAGCAACGTGACAACTCACTATACATGCAACAAGATGAAGCAGTGCTTGACAATGTTGAAGATATGCTCAATCCCATTTCAAAAATAATCACCAATGAAGAAAATAGAGATTTGGTTCGACCAATTGAAGAATATGAAACCAAGAATGTGATTTGGATCCTGGAGCTAGACAAAGCCCCTAGGCCAAATGGGTTTTCCATATCCTTTTTTAGATTCTCTTCAGATCTAATAAAAATATGACTTAAAAATAATTCTTCGATATGCTCATCGCTCTTTCAAATTATGTGGTAGTATGAACTCTTATTTTTTAGCTTTAATCCCAAAATAAGCTAAACCTTGTTCCTTTGCAAGATTAAGACCTATATCTCTATGTGATATTTCATATGAAATTATGACAAAAATTATTGTTGTTCAGTTGAAAAAATATATGTCCAAGCTTGTTTATGATAATCAAGGAGGGTTTATGCATAATAGATAGATATTTAATAACATTTTTTTAGTGCAATAATATATTCACTCCAATTTAACAACAAGGGAGGAAGGAATGATAATAACATTGGATATGGAAAATTCCTTTGACTAAGTCAAGCATTCATTTCTCTTCATGGTACTAAGTAAGTTTGTCTTCAACCCCACCTTTATCCATTAGACATCATCTTGTATTAGTTCACCTTGGAATGCCCCACTTGTCAATAGACGACCCATGTCTTTATTTAAAATAAACATGGGATTGAGACAAGGATATCTTCTATCCCCCCTTTTGTTCATAATTATGGTTGAATATCTTAGTCACAAGATTGAATAAGAAAGGGTTGTTGGAAATTTACTGGGGATCCATATTGTCAGAGGAACCAAAAGTATTAACCACTCTCAATTCACAGAGAATGCACTCTTATTTGGGAGTGCATCTCTGATTATATCCTCAAGGTTTAAAAAAATCCCGGACTCGTTTTTGGATGCATCTAGAGGAGCGTTCAATCACCGGAAATTTTATATTTTTAGATGGAATGATAGCCTACATGTATTGCACACAATTTCCAGATTCTTCCAATTCCTACTAGTGTAAAATTGGTCTTCCTTTATATATATTTGGATTCATATATCTTTAAGAAGATCCTCCTCTCAGGATTAGTGTAGTATTCTAGATAAAATCAGGGTTAAAATTGAACAATGGGGCACTCAATGGCTTAACCCTCTATATAGTTCTTATAAATTTTGTCATTGCCACCTTGCCTCTATATCAATGCTTATATCTATTGGCACCCTCTTCCATTGTGAATCAAATCTCAATGAATATGAGGAAATTCTTATGGAAAAGGGGGGGATCCAACTAAAAAACAATATCACCTTATCGACTAGAAAACTATGAGAAGTTCGAAGGACAAGGGTGGAATGATTCAACACATTATTAACATACATCCAATAATAGGCAATTTATTATTCATTGGAATTAAACATGCATGAACAATAATATTTAGGTATTTTCAATAGAATTCCATTTACATGCACAAAATCACTTACTATATAGAGTTTACACATCACCAAGAAATATGATTTAAAGAATAAATATGATGAAAAGCAATAAAAACTCACTATAAAAGAAATACTCATGGAAATATTTTTGTATAAACAATATACATGATTTCATTTCAAACACCATTCTATTGTAGGATTCACACATATATCAATTTAATTAATAAAATTAACACTAGAAACACAATATAGAAATATCCATATAGAAATTAAGATAAATACTTATCTTTCATCATGAATTATGAACCAAACTGGTTGTTGGGGAATGATTCATGCCCAATTATTGGAATCCAATGTGGTATCCAACCCTCAGATAATATATGAAACCACCAAGGGGGGGAAGACCTAAGTGGCTCTAATCACACTCAACCCAACCATAGGATCAGGATTCAAATGGATCCAAACAACTACTACCATATTGTTGGCAGCCAAATCATTTTTTTAATTGCTCTTAAAAAACACTGCCTACACCTCTTGTCTCGTTAATGACAAATCATTGTCGCATTGTGCTTCTAGACATTTGTTTCATTTTTGCGACAATTGCAATTTTATTTTGATTTGATTTTCACAACTGAAAGTGTGAAAATACCTTTTTCATCGTTTAGATTGTAGTCGTCTTTTATTGATTTCTCCTAAGGACACTCGACCATTGGTTTATCGCATGACTGCAAAAGGTTTTTCAAACTTATGTCTTTTAAGCCCATTCTTACCTTCATTGCGCATTTGAATCTTTTGATTACTAAGCTTGTGAGCATCAAGATTTATTGGTTTTATTTTGATCTTATCAAGGTTATCATGGCTTTGATCTCATATGCTTTTATTCTTATTGTTATAGGTTCTTGACTCATTGATATCATGAGAAATTCTCGATT
>ML780236.1:51538-78282 GCA_009831015.1 Picea engelmannii
CTTTTCAATATATCGACACTTTGTTCCAAGTTTTGTATATCATTTTTGTTTCTGGTTTAGTATTACTTTGCTATCTAAATCAAATTCAAGTGATATAATTTATTACTGTTATACATATCTTGTTGCTTTCAAGGAGATAAAGGACGTAACAGTTGTAGATTCATTTTATGAATGATAGCTTTGTCTTCTTCGTAGATTGAATTGATATATAAGTTTACTGCATAATAGGTTTTCCTTATTGCAGAGCTTTATCATCAGAAAACTGTTATGATTTCTTTTATGTCTTGTTTGTCTTGTAACATACTTCAAGAAGCAGCATAGTTGATCGTTTTCGAGAAGCTTAAAGACTAAATGGTGTGAATTTCTTCCTCCAACCAGCTTAAGAAGTTATCTTACACAGGGCAGACTTGGAGCGTTTCCAGGTCAATTAGTTAGATGTTTATTGCTTTGATTAATTAGTATAATATAAATGATAGTTTAGATAGATTTAGATTATATTGTTTTATTTCAGTAATATAGATTAGATTGTCTAATTTCAGTTAGCTTTCTTTCCCTTTCATAAATACAAAAATCAAAAAAGAGACCCTTGGCTGTCTCAGGGCAGCGAACACATGAGTTTTGCAGGTTGTAACTAAATCTGTAATTTTTCCATATTGTATATTTGTGAATAAGGAATATCATAGCTGATAATTAGGTAGTTGATTTGAGTTATTATCATCATAGTTAGTATCTTGTATATATAAGTAGTTAGTAATTTATAGTTAGAATAGTGTAGTTAGTTTAGTTTGCTTTATTAGTTTCTAGTTTCCCTTTAGATTTCTTAGCTCAAATAATTTCTCTTTGGTTTCCATACGAGACCTTAGGGTGGCCAACGGAGCCGTTAAACTCGTCAGGGTGGTCCATTCCAAACGTCTTGGGTTATTAGACAACCTCGGACCGGTTCGACTCTCCCAGTTGACGGACGGTCAATTTCGCTCGTCAACACATATCTATCATACAAATCCTCTAGGAAACTCACCCAACCTTCAATTAGCCATGAATTCATTCCCCATATCTATACACAACACAAGTTATAAAATTCCCCTTCTCTTCCATGCAATCCCTTGGAAATTTTTTCCCTCCATTTCTTTAATGTAGGAAAACAAAAGTTGAATATTTTGATTTTCCTCTAATTCCTTGGGATAGTAAACCTTAGTTCTGTTAACACTAAATCTTGGCACATACACATGGTTTCTATAGGATTATTTTCATTATAACTATAGTAATAGTTTCATTGCATCCCATTGAATTTTTAAGGCTTAGACCTTCATCAGACTGCTACAAGTTTATGCATTACTCTACCCAATGACCTCATCAATGAAACATGGCTCTAACATGATTTTGTCACCGTGGGGGCTTCACCTTGTTGAACAATATCTTATCACATTCATTCATAAAGGGGATTTTTTAATTGTGAAAAACAAAGTCAATATATTGTAGGTGTTGGGGGGGGGATGTGGGGTCTCAAGGAGTTTATAGGTATTGTGAGATACAAAAAGGGGTATCTAGTTAAAATAGGTGTTTCTTTTATTGTAAATATGTATTGGGAGGGTGGTTCAACAAAAGGATTTTGGGAGGTATTTATCAATATCTAGTGAAATTAAGGGTATTCTTTAATATCCCACGAACGCATGCACTATGTCACTGGTTCACTAAGTGAAGGCCTTGTGTTTGTCACATACCCGGATGATGCCCTTGGACATAAGAGCACATCAAACCCAATTTGTTTCTTGGATTTAACCACAATTATCATGATCTAACTACCAAGAGTAGCCATCAATTGTTCATGCAAACTAATGTGTACTTTAAACATGCAAGAACATTTTTAATGCCAAATGCATGGGAGACGTGAAATCAATTTCTTAACTACAATATTATATTGATTCATTAAACAATTTACCCATATATTTGAGTTGTTAATATAATTAAAGCAATAAAGTCATAATGTTAAATGCATGGGTGATATAAAAGTAATTTCTTAATTAATTCCCTATGCTAATTCATTAAAAAAATTACCCACATATTTGAGTTATTAAACAGAATCAAAGAATTAGAAGCATAAATATCAAACATGGATAATTTACATATGAAATAAGACAAACACTTATCTTTTCTAAGAATTTTCCACCAAACTAGTTACAAGCATATGATCCACTACCCAAATGTAGGAATTCGATGTAGATTCCACCTCTAAGTTAGGCTATGAGACTACAAGAGCGAAGAAAATTACGAATAGATATCTTGAACTCACTTGGACACCCACAATGCTTAGAATCGGATGGAACCAGAAAACTACCACAATATCTCATACTGAAATCCCTCTAGGTGGAAACACACCCAACCTTCAATTAGCCACCAATTCCTTTCTCATTGTTGGCACAGGGGCATGCCTAGGGTTCAACGCTACAACAGCACACCAACAAAACCCTAACTATCGGCCTTTTCGGCAACACCTGCGAAGCAGGTGAAATATCACCTGAGGTAGAGGCAGGGGTGGTTGCAGGACTCAGATGTCTGCAACCTTAGCTAGGATACAGATATGTGATTCTAACACTTAACATAGCACTTAGCAGTTAATCTTCATCAATATTCAGCTCTTAGTAACAGCACAGACGTACCCTAATTACAGAGTATCGCAATATGCAACCAGATCCATCATCTAATAACACTTAACATAAAAGGACACATTAGATCTAGAAGATTCAAGCACTAAGCACATCCACATGGGTCATATCTAGCATTCATTCACATGATTAGGCACAAAGAAACATCAGATCTATCTAACATTCATCACATAGAAACACATCAATACATCGCACAAAGCAGAGAAACATAGCATGTACATGGTTCACCCCCACCCTGGGGCTACGTCCACCAACTCTTCTTCTTTATTAATGTCTTTAATCGGTTACAACACACAGTCACCAAAACCCTTCTGCGCACAGGACAGAAGATATGCGCAACTCGCTAGATCCTTCTTCCTTGCATTGTAGCACAAAGCCTTCTATAATCTCTATAATAACTTTCACTTAGCTCTGTAACCCTTCTACAGTCATGCACAGAGCACTACTAGCACTTAGCTTACATAACATAGATAGGCTATTGTCCTCTTACTTACCTCGCCTAGACATCTATTTATACATACAAAAGTGGGCCTAGGTGTGGGTGAACCCACGGGCCGACATCCCTTTCCCATTACATTGTCCCAAAACCCAAAAAGGGGCCCGAAAGTGGGCCGAGATCCCATGATCTCTGCTTCGTCTGGCGCTCCATATTCAACAAGCTGTTGAAGTCCAAAAAATGGTCAAATATGACCCAGTGTTCC
Organism: Picea engelmannii; assembly: GCA_009831015.1. Lineage (NCBI taxonomy): Eukaryota > Viridiplantae > Streptophyta > Pinopsida > Pinales > Pinaceae > Picea > Picea engelmannii. The sequence goes on from ML780236.1 coordinate 54,903, forward strand.
TAAAAAATTGGTCAAGGGCCAACAAGCCCCCAACACTCACATGTGACTCGTCCAGAGTCACTCTAGTCTGGGAAATTCTGCTTCGAATGCCTTGAGCTTGGCTCGAGCTGCTTCGATCTACTACAGTGATAATTCTTCTTGCTCAGTGAACTCCTGAATAAGTGCATCATTGACTAGTCCTTCAAGGGGTTGTTTTGTTGTACCCACAACCTGTTCAAGTTCGATGAATAATTGGCATGCCTTTTCTTGCACTGGTTGAAGTCATTGAGAGACTTACATTACTTTACTCTGGAGTGTGTGTACTTGTTGTCGGGTCGTGCGTTGCTCTGGAAACCTCTTCATTCTCTCAACTGGTGACAAGGTCTTTAGTTGTGCTTGTAACGTGTCTGCCTACTGTTGTGCGTGTTGGAGTTGCTACTCTAACACCTCTAATTCTGGATTTTCCGTGAGGTTTTCGTACATCTGGGCGCTTCTTGAGCTCAACTGCTTGTATTCCAAGGAAAAGGATTTTAGTCGGTCAACGTCGCTTCGGGCAGTGGCCTCTCTTAGATCTCTTATTTCTTGAGGTGTCTCCAGCACAGTGCAGAGTTCCAGGTCTGCGATGTGCTGCTGAAGTTGTTGGATCACTCTTTCCAGTTGCGCCACCTGATGTGGAACTCGTTCTTCTATCTGGACTTTGATGATTGTCACGGAGTGAAGTGCTCTATGAACCCGTTCCTGTACTTCGAGTTGCTGTGTGAGCAATTGTTCCCTATCTTGTTGTAGCGTTTCTTTCTCTTCCTCCCACTTTGCTTGAAGAGCTAGTTTTTCTTGTTTTTCATTACTGCGTTGTTCTAGCATATCTTTATGTGCCTACACCAAAGCTTGGGTATCTTGCGCTATCTCTTCCTGAGCTCGTCGAAGGCGAGCTTCAACTTTATTGGCGATCTGGTGCAGTTGGGTTGGCTCATCTCCTGGTTCTTCTGTTCCACTTGTTGAAGGAGAAATAGAAACTATGTGGTTGGATTCTAGTGCACGTTGCACTTCTCAAAGTTGACCCTTGATTCGACTAAATACCTCCTCCTTTGCTTCTTACTTTTCTGTGATCTCCAATGAAGCATCATTCAATAGAGCAACTAAAAATTCGAAGTTGTCTGAGGTGAGGGTAGTCTTAAACGTAGCCCTGGTGGCTTTGGATTTCTTTTGGGATGAAGGCTTTGGCGGGGTAACCTTCCTTTTCTTAGTTGGATCCTCTTCATCTCTAGACGAAGTAACTTCACCTTTGTTTTGCTCGACTTTCATGCCACCTAGTTCTCCACCGTCATCTCCCTGCTCAGGTGAGGTCGAAGATGTCTCCACCGATGTGCTATGGACATCATGCAGTTCATCATTTTTCTTCGTTTTACTTGGTCCAAGTGTGTTCGGCATAGTTTCAGGGCTATCCACATCGAACATCTTTGCGGGGTCCACTGGAACAAGAAGGTTTGTCGACCATTCCTTGGTAATCTCCTCCAAGTCATATTCTGTCAATTTGTAATATGACTAGAGCTGTTGTTTATGCTCATCAGCGCGCGTTGTAATGTGGGTGAAATGGAAGTCTGCGTTGAACAGTCTAAACCTGTAAAGTGTGATCGAGGTGATGCATAGTGTAGACTGGATTGCAATCTTCAACTGGTTGTAGTAGGCGTGGAAGATGGCATTGCACTGCCACTATTTTCTCATGTCACTAGAATAACACAGCGTACAAAACTTCGCGGCCAGTGCTTCAAAAGGTTCTATATCCAAGAAAGTGGCACCTTCTGATAGCTCCTAGGCAATGAAAGCGATCAGTATGAGAAGCCAACTAAAGTGGAAGCTATACCCTTGGTCTTGCGCTTCTCTGCAATCAATCTCTAGTTGATTGACAAGGTATTGCACCCAGTTCATCTGTAATCCTTCTTCGCACTTCCATGCAAGGTCGACCACGAATCTGGTTACTTGAGTTGGTTTATTCTTACGAACTAACTTGCCCGCGATTAGCTGATAGGAAAGGTGCATTGCGCCACTCTGGATAGAGTCTACCTTGTAGCCTCGTGTGCCCTTCTTGACATCGCCATAGGTTTCCTTAATTCTCTGCGCTAATGCTCGGTCAGTGGTCTTTCCAGGGTAGAAATCTTGTGGGTCAGGGCCTTGCATGATAAGCATTGTGATCTGATTGATCAAGGTCAGATCCATAGTGATGCATCAGTTTATCCATAGGTATCCTCCGTGATAGCAAGATAGAAGAAACTTTATGCATGCATTCACCTCCTGGTGTCTTCCAAAGTGCAGGATCTTCATAACATTCAGCAATGTAGACTGTGTGAGGTTCTGGGTCCAAGACTACGGGATGATCTTCGGGTTCTTTCCCTTCATCTTCGTTAGATACTTGTGCGAGACAAGCATATTGTAGACTTTCCTGTCGCCGAGGTTGAAGTCACTAAACTTCAACACTATGAGCTTGTCTTGATCGACTCGAACTACGTGCACCCCTTTCGGAAGGTATGCAGTGATCAAAGTATACTCAAAGTCTCTGGGTACACTATCACGGTTAATTCCACCACTCAGAGGCGATATGTAATTCAACAGAATGTGTGGAATAATCTTGGCATTCGCAATGTTGTCTATGTGCTTTGTCTTGTCACTGTCATGGTTCTGGAAGGTCCTGCTCCACGAGCAGTTGAGGGAGAATCTTGGACTCCTCTTGTTGATGACGCTTGCACACCTGTAGACATCCTTCTTTCTGACATGACTCTCTCAGCCATTAAGTCAATCATAACTTCTTCGACTGCTTTCTCTACTGCATTGAGCTCGTCCGACATACAAGCTCGGGGTCAATTAGATTGGGTGTGAACTGGATTCAGAAACTGCAGTTGAGGGTATGGGAACAAGGCGATGATCACAGTGAAAAATAATCGCAGGTTGTGGGCTCAAGTTCTTAGTTATCAAAAGGTATTCTTTGTGCATGGTGTGGTGGACTAAGTAAGAAAGTTAGCAACGATCTACTTGCAATGGGTATGAGGCGTCATTAACTCATGTTTTGTCCGTTATGGTGCAGTCTAATGGTCTAGTGGCGAACCATCAATGCTTTTCGACCCATTTGGAGCGGAAATTGAATGGTTATATCATCTTCCAATGGTTACATTGCTTCGCCTCGACGAAGTGGCCTATGTCGCTGGTCTGATATCTCGACGAAGTTCAATTTCTACAAGTTTCCCATTTTGTAAGGTTCCCTCTGGAATATTATGTAGTGTGTCGATCTTATCTCTCCTTTTACTTAGTTTCATAGCCTTTTTTCCAATGAGCTTCATCTCGGGGATTATCTTCCCATTTTGATTCTTATTTTCCTTGAACATAGGTACTTTGCACTGTTGAGATTCTCTCCTAAGACCCAGGGGTAATAATTCTTCTTTTTCTAGGACATGTGCTTCGGTCTTCTGTGAGCCTTCTGACATTCTTTCAGCTTCGACATATGGGACTCTAACGATAAGTGGCCTTGATCTTTTCTCTTGTTCTTTAATCAACTGCGCAATCCTTCTAATCATGAAATCTGTTAACTCTTATCTTTGTTGTTCTAAAGTTTTTTCTTCTTCTTTCTTTCTGGCTTGATCTTTCTTAATCCAAGGTTTTCCATGTAACATAGTAAATGGGGTGTTGTCCTCAATAAACTTGATAATCTCAAAATCTTCCTCTGTCGAAGTTCCATTGACTGTCATAGGTATCTGAGCGAGTTTTCCACATAACATCACCATTTTTCCTTTGAATAGTCCTATTCCTCCTAGTGATGGAATCATGTCAGGCTTCCCTATAACTTCCCAGGTTCTTTCTAACATGATGTTCACTTGCATTTCTTCGTCAAGAATACAGCTAATGTCGAAGTCCCCTAGTCTTTCTTCGATGCATTATTTTTCTTTAAAGATCTCTGATAACCTAAAATGTCGATGGTCATTCAGGATCTCTTTCATCTATAGTAATACTTTCTCGGATTATTTCTGATATTCGGCTATTTCTAGAGTTGTCTTAGGGTTTTCTTCATTCAGATTCATTCTTTCAAGCTTAGTAGTCATTCTAGGGAAATCCAACACTTCATGGTCCAAAGCTTTGCAACAGAGACAACTAGGTCTTTCACCCAGGCATTCCTTAGCTAGATGGTCTGGCTTTCTACAACTGTAACATAGGGTTAATCCTCTCTTTCTTGTAAATGATCCCCAACCTCTTCTATACTGCGCACTAGAATCATGGTAGCTAGCCTGCAAAAAATTCTTTCTAGGATCATGCATCCATTTGTTAGTCCAAACATTCTTTCTATGCATATGTATAACATATCTATCATTATTCTTACCAAATCTATTCATATCAAACCTTCTTTCATCTAACAAAGCCCTAGTTTTTAGGCTAGGACATAATCTATCTAGATCCATATTCTAGAAACAAAAATTTTCACGTATCTTACTTCTACAGAGCACAAAGCTTCCATATCTAAGAACTTTTAACTATTCTTACCTTTATTAGAGCACACGGCTTACAGATATTACCTCTTTTCTGCAGATCTTACCTCTTTTCTTCAAAAACTTCCACTTTAACCTTTCTTAGAGCACAACGCATTCAGATTTGACTTCTTTTCTTCAGATTTGTCCTTCCTTCTTTAGCACGGAGATTTTTAGATCAAGTGGATTACTGTGCACTAGGGCACAGGTCCATGCACAGAGATTCCAAAGTTTCAGGACGAAACTTTTCACAAAGCTTCTTCTTTCTCAGTTCCCAGCAACCACAGTTTCAGGTCCCGGCAACGGAACCATTTGTTGGCACAGGGGCAGACCCAGGGTTCAACGCTACAACAACGCACCAACAAAACCCTAACTATCGGCCCTTTCGACAATACCTGCGAAGCAGGTGAAGTCTCACCCGAGGTAGAGGTAGAGGTGGTTGCAGGACTCATATGTCTGTAACCTTAGCTGGGACACAAATTTGTCATTCTAACACTTAACAAAGCACTTAGCAGTTAAGCTTCATCAATATTCAGTTCTTAGTTACAGCGCATATGTACCCTAATTACAGAGTATCACAGTATGCAACCAGATCCATCATGTAATAACACTTAACATAAAAGGACACATTAGACCTAGCAGATTCAAGCACTAAGCACATCCACATGGGTTAGATCTAGCATTCATTCACATGATTAGGCACAAAGAAACATCATATCTATCTAACATTCATCACATAGAAACACATCGATACATTGCACAAAGCAGAGCAACACAACATGTACGTGGTTCACCCCCACCCTGGGGCTACGTCCACCAACTCTTCTTCTTTATTAATGTCTTCAATCGGTTACAACACACAGTCACAAAAAACCCTTCTGCGCACAGGACAGAATATCTGCGTAGCTCGCTAGATCCTTCTTCCTTGCGTTGTAGCACACAGCCTTCTATAATCTCTATAATAACTTGCACTTAGCTATGTAACCCTTCTACAGTCGTGCACAGAGCACTACTAGCACTTAGCTTACATCACATAAATAGGCTACCATCCTCTTACTTACTTCGCCTAGACATCTATTTATACATACAAAAGTGGGCCTAGGCATGGGTAAACCCACGGGCTGACATCCATTTCCCTTTACATTATCCAAAAACCCAAAAAGGGGCCCGAAAGTGGGCCGAGATCCCATGATCTCTGCTTCATTTGGTGCTCCATCTTCGATAGGCTGTCGAAGTCCCAAAAACGGTCAAATATGACCAAGTGTTCCTCAAAACTTGGTCAAGGGCCAACACTCATAGTCATAAACAACACAAGGTCTAGAATTCCCCTTCCTTCTTCTTCATTCATCAATCTTCATTATCCATTTTCCTACTATGAATTAGAGACACACAAATATGTATGTGTCCATGACTACCCTCTACTTTCACTCTGTATTAGTAAAATTCATAATCCTATGAGAAGTCTAAATATGTGAAGATTTATGCATCTGGTAGGAAGAGGAATCAACCCAAAAAATAGATACAATCATGTTTCAAAAATGTTTTCATTAATTACACAAGTGAAAGTAAAACACCATGAAGGGTTCTACAATTATTTTGATTAATTAAAACAAGTCAAAATGAGACACTATATTTGGGTTGTCCTTTCAAAAGCATATCAAACATGAACATAACTACTAATAAAAAAGTACTAATGATTTTTATTGCCTTTGTAATCTATTTTTTATTTAATATTTTTTAATTTGTATCTTGAAAATCTTGTACATGAGCACAATTCTCATTTGGCCAAAAACAAATCATGACTTATGATTTAAGAGTTAAAATTTCAAATTTTGGTTCCAAGCCATGGTTCAAAATTTATTGTATCTAATTTATTATCATATGGAACCTTTGGTGATTTGGGAGAATTTATTATGGATGTATGGATGTAGTAGGGGCCATATACATGTTAGCCTATAATTCACTATATAATCATGAAGTCCTACAGTATTTCACATTATGGGATATGGTTTTTATCCTAAGTGTGTATTAAATCCTATTTTTTCTCCTCCTTGCCTTATCTCTTGACGAGGTGTCGATGTGAGAATAAATCTATTTTATGAGGTGGTTTCGTCCATGTACTACAAAATTGTATCATTAGAATGGATATTGTAATAAGAATAATATGGCTTAAAGCATTTTCCGCCAAGTTCTTATGTCATGTCTTTTGTTCTATTTCTTAACATGGTATTAAATCCCTTATGGTCTTAAGGGCATGATAGCACCATGGTAGTTTTATATGGAAGATGAAGCATTGTGACTCCTCCATGGTAGTGATCCATGAAAGATGTAGCCAATGATTCTAAGATGAGCATGCAACAAAAGAGGAGCAACCAAACCAACTACATCAATCATTATGTGTTAAACAAAGGAACTTCAAGTAGGTATTTCTTTTGATATTTAAACTAGTTAAAGATATTTTTTTATATAGATCTATGAGATGTGTTGGATTCAAATTCTAGATCTACAATTCATTGTAAATACAATTAAATACGCACCAATCATGCTTCGGAGGTGAATATTCTGAGTCGTATAATAATCTAATCTGGATGAATAAAGGAGGAACTTGGTATATACCACCTAAGCAATGTGTGCACCAAACCTAATGGGGAAAAAGGGCATGAGGTTCTCAATTTCCCTGTGAATTGGCTCAAATTCGACTGCTTCAAATTAAGACCATTTTTCTTCAAATCAATAGACCCATTATTTTTTATGTATTTGATGCCTAAACACCCTTCTCAAACACAAAAAGGAATGATGCAAAAAAATTGGGATGGTTTTATCCCAAATGCAATGGTTTTTTGATTAATTTCGGAAAGATCAATTTCGTCCATGCAAAAAGCCCATGCAATATTTTTTCAAAAAGATTAATTTTTTGAGAAGGTTTGTTCCAGAATTCATCGAGATCGTAAAATATCTTCAACATATGATTAATAAAGATGCTTAGTTTATATGGAAACCTATTGAAAAGGAGGCCTTTGAGAACATCAAGGCCACTATAGCAGTTGCACCATCTTTACAAAGTCCAAATTTTACCAAGGACTTCTTGTTGTATATGTTTTCTTTTGAATATTCTCTTGTAGTAGTGGTCATGAAAAAGGATGAAAAAGTGAATGAATGCCCCATCGCATTCATGAGCATTGGGTTACAAGGTGTTGAACTAAATTAACCACTAGTGGAAAAGCAGGCATGTGTTGTCAGCAAAGCCATTAAACAATTCAGACCATACATTTTGAAGTATCATACCAAAGTAATCGTCCCTCACCCTAAGGTCAAATATCTCTTTGTACAAAGGGAGCTTGGTGAGATATGGGGAAATTGGATGACTTCCCTACAAGAATACGATTTTGATTTTAAACTAGAAAATATCGTCAAAGGTCAAGGTCTTTGTAAGTTAAAAATTGGGATTGTAGATGATGAAAATCAAGAAGAAGATGAATGATAAGAGGATCCAACCCTGTACACCCAAGAAGTTCCATATGTTCCATATGTTCAGAATTAATTCTACAATGATCTCAAGTAGTACCTTCAACATGGTATAGCTCTGACCCATCTCAATGATAAACAAAAGAGAGCTCTAAAGACGAAATCAACACAATATCAATTGGTCCATGGCATATTGTTTACAAAAAAATACGATAGAGTCCTACTACATTGTATTGAAAAGCAATATGTTGATAAAGTCCTTAAATACCTACAAGATGGACCAACTAGAGGCCATTTCACATGAGACACAACAACTCATAAAATATTAAGAGTCAGATATTATTGGCTGACAATATTTAAGGATGTTCATGCTTATGCTCACAGCTGTGACACATGCCAAAAATCAGACAGAAGGGAGAGCAGAGTCGTTGTTCCACTTCATCATATTGTTGTTGAATATCCCTTCGAACAATGGGGGATAGACAGTATTGGTGATATTAATCCCCATTCATCCAAGCAGCACAGATATATCTTAACCACTAATAATTATTTTAAGCATCGAACTAAAGAAATTCCACTAACAAAAGTGAATGATGAAGTGGTAATGAAATTTCTCGAGCATCATATCATAACCAGGTATAATGCAACATATTTTTAATCACTTAAATTGGTTAAATTTGATTTGGAAAAATGGATTACCTTGAAATATTCAACCAACTATTCACCTCAGGGAGATGGATTGGCTGAATCTACAAACAAAAATCTAATTTTCATTCTAAAATGAATTGCAGTTGAATAACAGAGAAATTGGCATAACGCACTACCCAATTCCTTATGGGATGATTGTTTCACCCCTTAGGATTCCATAGGGACATCTCCTTATTTTCTTGCATACGAGAAAGAATTTATTCTTCTTCAAATTTTTATCTTACTTCCCTCCAACTCACATGTAATGTCCCCAATTTTGGTTGTTGTTATGTTACAGAGAGGGATGCTTGCTAGAATAGCCAAATGGGGTTGGTAGTGAGTTCCAGAGATATTGAGGGGTTTTATTGGGCCTGGATTGCATCGTTCATCGTATTTCATCATCAAGATCCATTCTGCATAGCTTGGCTTTAGTTCAGTTGCATTTCGACGATTTTCGTAATTTTGAGTTATTATGGGTTATATTTTAATTAAATTCACTAAGAATGTCATATTGGGAATAATACTTGGAGAAACCTCTTAGTGTAATATCTCATCAAAATCGAGAGGAAGATCACTACAGGATAAGATGACGAGAAGTGACTTTGAGTGGCCAGAGAATCCATAAGGATAGATACAACACTTTTTAGAGGTAAAATGGTTAATTAATTAATAAAGTGATTTAATTAAGGAATAATAAAATAAAGTAAAATTCACTTGGAGAGACACTAGTAAATTTCGGTCATTTTGCGACGGCCATTTAGATGCTCTTGCGACATTATGTCATGGAGATTGCGACGAATCTTGGGCCCCTCAAACATTGCTTCACGTGTCGTCACAAGTGCGACGAACCTGGGATAATGTCGCAAGAACAATGACCCAAGAAGGTCGTCGCAAGAGAGATGACCTACGGAGGTCATTGCAAGAGATATGATGTACGGTGCTCGTCGCACGAGAGATGCCCAACGATCCTCATCGCAACAACGACAACCGAAGATGATCTTCGCAAGAACAACAACCAAGGACAGTCGTTGCATCAACAACAACCAAGGATGATGATCGTGTTGAGAACTCAACACACCCTAAATGTTTTGTGAATTTTTCTTTTGGGTACCACTTTGTCTCTTCTGAATTTAGTCAATTGTGCAAGGATAAACAATTTTTTCTTGTTGTTATGGTTTAATCATCGATCACATTTATTTTGGTTTGGAATTGTTGAATAGATTGACCTTTTCTCTAAGTAAACCTGGCATTTAGACTAAGTATACGTAGATTGAAATTTGAGCCACACACCCATCATCGGCATCAGCAAAATCCGAGAGGAAAAATGCCCACATAAACACAATAATTGTCGATCTTTGACTGCCTTTGCACCATCGACATGGAAGAAATTGGAGGAAGGGCACGTCGATTTCTGATTCTAGCATGTGAATTTTTTTTTTTAAATTCATCGATATACCATTAGCATCGTTGAACCAGAAGGTTAAACCATCGACATAGGCAACCACAATCGTCGATCATCGATATACCATTAGCATCGATGAAGAGGGGAAAGGAAACGTCAACCTGTGTCAAAAGGAAAATCCTTGACACTGAAAAGAAACGCTCCTGACCCCCCTCTTTCCTCTTTTCCCTATGCCTTCATCAAAATTATTCCTCTTCTAGTTGGTTAAGTCGGTTTCCCATTATTAAATGAATTGGTTTTTCATCATTATCTTTCTTGATTGATTCTTTGCACAAATTCTTTATGTTTTCTTGAAGGATAATTGCATGTCATGGTTTGGTTTGAAATACTTGTCATCATGTTTTCCATTGATTGAGATTGCAGAAGGTCCACCAAGTATTTTGTGAGCGCGGGAGACATTCAGGACCACCAAATCCTTTGTATACACAGTAAGCTTTCGCAAGAAAGACACAACAATTCGGATCAGTCTATTTTGGGCTTAGATTTCAAGCCAAACGGACAAGTCAAATATTCAACAGTTGAGATCTCACAGTCGATGCAGATCAACTTCTCTTTGCATGTGGAGTCTCAAGATCACGTGAGGTTTAATTGCAGAGTTACACAAACTTTGCTCCGCAACTTCGGCACCGAAAATTCCGAGCTCATCTTTGTCGAAAACTCTCAAATGTCGAATCGCCGCATCGCTTCGCAAGATCATCCTTCTAGAAGATCCCCACACTTAGCACTAAAAAAATCTCGAATGTCAAAACCTCAGAGCCACGTGGTATTCATCAGTTGAGACATGCGGCATTCATAAGTGGAGACATGTGGCACTCATTTCAGACACCTTTAGTTACGTCATCTGCCCATTTCTGGGTGACAAGTGTCACCCTTCTTTCTATGACACGTGAGAAATATGACATTAGACTGCCATGTCATATTCGGTAGATTGTCCTCTGGGGGATTTCCAAGCGCAACATTCAAAAAAAAAAAACTCCCGAACCTCGAAGAGTTGGAGTCCTGAAGTCCCGAAATGATGAAGGTTAAAGGTAATATCAGGTTAATAAGTAATTAGTGTTGGTTAATGACTCTGAGAGTTTTGTCCTCTAAAGGATATGTATAATCTATGCTCTGAAGCCCCTGAACGTCAAATTTCCGAAGTGGCTCATCCACATTTATTGGACATTTTGAAATTTTTAAAAGGGGGTGCCAATACATGTTCAGATTGCAGAAATAATATGAGAGACTCTGAAAAACGCTAGATGACTTGCTTCTTTCCTCCAAGGAATAAGTGGGGGAAAAACACTGCCAACATTCAGCTATCTCCCAGTGGCCTCAAAGAACGTGTTGCATGCCAATGCTCAATACAGAATGCAATTATGTCACTCCCAGTCATTTCTTTCCAAATATCGGTTCACCCCAGCATGTGCATCAGTCTAGCTTAAGTGCTAGTATCAGTTTTTAATTGTTCAATTGCAAAAATCTTTTAAATTCAGACACAATAAGTGGTCTTTTTTGTGTGATAAGAACCACTCCTTTTTGTTAAGTCAAGTTTGGAGTATTCATTAACATACTCCAGCAGTGTGTTTTAGTTAAGTTATTAAGTTTTTTTATAGTTGATGTGTAGAGATAAGCCTCAATTCCACATTGGTCGAGGGCCTCCACATATATGATAAATAGGCATATTTTGTATGTTAGAGAGGTCGATGGTTTTGGAGAGAAAGACCTTTTCTGAAATTTTGTAAGAGAACTATTAATGTGCAAGTTATTTTAATTAAGAAATTTTGTTTAGAACCAAAGACACTTCTATCATCTAAGTCGTGAATGTGATTGGACCGATGGGGATTATCTATGTCTTCATATTCAATATTTGTTGTTGTATTGAGTAAGATTTGATGTATCTATTATTCAAAGTTATCTTATAATGCTACAACAGTTCTTTTATTCTAGTTTATGAATAGAAATCGATTTTGTTAACCTATGATTGATAATAGAGCATTGAAAATTACTTTTTTTTTGTGCTAACTTCTTGTCACGTATATATTCTTTTCCTGTAATTGTTATCTCATAAAATGTTGAATGTTTGCTAATCAAAATGGTATTAATGATCATTTGAAGTAGTTTATATCTTATTTTATTGCATGCTAAGGTATAAAGGTTAACGTGCAACCCAACCTTCCCCCAATACATAGTTAGTTTCCCTCTGTCATCTAGTTTAAATCTCTATCTCTATTTTGTTATAAACGTTAGAAAAGAACCAAAAAGAGAACCGCATAGCCTAAGGAAAGGCTTAACAGAAAATACATATATGTCAATCACAATTAAATCCCATCGATAATTCCATACAGATCACGAATCTGGAGAACCTTACCACTCATCAAACGCTTACAAGTCTAATTAGGCCTCTTAAGTGGGTTTGGTTCTAGTTGTTGAGTTAAATGGATCTCAGACCCCTCAACAAGTTTTGGCGCTAGAACGAGGGCCTGAACGAATGCATGGCTAACAATATTTCTGATAAAATATTCAACAAATCCTATAGATTCAAAACATCCCACATGCATGGCTAGTCAACCTCAAGATAGTCCACATATAGAGAGTACTCTTGATATGAGTAACTCACCTCAACACGAAGAGGAAGAACACTTGTACCTTGAAATACCTTACGATCTTCCCCATGAAGAGTTAAATAATTTCAGAAGAATCACTAGAGCTTACGCCCGACAAATCAGAGCATTACCTTTAGCTCATTTACTTCCTCGAAGAAAACAAATAAGAATATTGGTTTTTGACACCCCTGACCAGGTATTAGTTCACACAATAGAATACCTGATAGATTTTTCCCTTACAGAGATTGAACAACCCCTTAATATGATACCTGAAACACCAACTGGTAACTACTCTGAACCTGGCGATTTTGAATCTAAAGAGGAAGGGTCTAACTCAGATCACTCAAGTTCTGAACCAGAAGACATGGAGGACAATAAAGATAATAATGGAGAAGTGGGAAATCAACCTCAAGAAAATCAACCATGGTTGGCCAGAGATGCTCTGGAAATCCCAGGATGGGTGCATAACCTACCCAGACATCCAGAAAAATCACTTCCTAAATTTGACCTAGAAACCTCTGGATTGCCTGAGGACCATATTAAGAAGTTCATATTAGTTATAATATTGATGAATGTGCAACATGAAGATGTACTGTGTAGGATTTTTCCTTATACCTTTGAAAATTCATCCTCGACTTGGTATTTCAACCTGCCAGTCAGTTACATAACCAGCTAGACAAAGTTTCAAAAGGATTTCTTGGACAATTTTGTCAAAGAAACTACCACATGATATTTAATCGTTGAACTTTTCACTGCCATTATGAGTCCAAAAGAAAAGTTCCAACCCGAGGCTAAACCTACCCAGGAGTTGCAAATTGAAGTATACGTCAATCCTCTCCTAGCTTCTATTTCCATTTTCATAAAAAGGGCTTCCAAACATACTCTAGCCAAAAAAATTGAAGAAGCTAAAACTATTGAATTTCAAATGAAAGGGTGTAAAGAAGGTCATATCTCATTAATAAAAAAGGAAACCCAACCTCTACCTAAGAGAGAAATTTGTAGATTTTAACCTTGTACAATATTTACTGCAAACATATTTTTAGTAAAAGAACAAAAAAGATACAATGGAAAATACAAACATTACATGGAGATTTTTCCCCTGGAAACCCAAACCGAGAAAACCAGCATATTCTATATTCATTCATTTTCTATTAAATTTTTTACAATACAATATACATATAGGAGCCAACGACATATAAACCCTAACCTAATGACCTGGATTAGTCAACAACCCAAATTCCTTAACCAAAAATAGAAAACCATCGGCAAAGAAACCATGTGTCGAAAAACCACCTAAATATGTGACACTACTACTCGTGCAAAGAATATAACACATACCCAACAAAATTTTGTTAACAATCCCCCCGGGAAAACAAACAAAACCAGGTCCTAATAAAGAAGGAGGGATCTAGAAAACCTGCAACGAATTATCAAAAAAATTTCCAACAAGATTGTAGATATGAAAAGGGATGTTGAGGAGGGAAACCAAAATCAAAGACCTTACAAACCCTTTTTCAAAAGAAATGCACCCTTCAAAGCTATAGAACCTCCCCCAGCGAACCTAAACGTCGACTTAGGGAACATAACATCTGACTTTTTCTGCACATATCATGAAGAAACCCACTCAGAAAAGGACTTCCCTCAATGGGTGCATGCTATGAAACTTATGGCTAATCAATTCCTAGATGAATTCTCTCTAACCAAACCACCCAGTATCTCTACAATAAATTCCATCGATCAAGAAATTCAAGAGCCACTAGAAGAGATGGCCATGTTGTTATGGGATTCCAACCACCTGATGCCTTTCAATGGCATCGTTGAAGTGCAGGGTCCCCACGCTGAAGTTCTAGTTGTATAGAAGGGAGGTAGAAGTCAACCTATCCAAATTAATCCCACCACTACTCAGTTATCTAGAGGGAAACCAGCGACCGATCACCCCAAACCGTGATTTTATACCCAAAGAAACCCCACAAATATACACACACTGGAAGCTCCTAAACTAGACTACAATGTGGTAGAAGACTTGAAGAAGATGAAGGATAATGTACCTATCATGGACATGTGTAGGATCCCTCAACAAAAGGATTTTTTGTTACACGCCTTAAAATCAATAGATACCCCTATGAAAAGAACTAATCAAAGTGAGGTCCCATCTCCTACATATTTAACAAATAAGTCAAGTGTGAATTCTTTTTCTTTAGACAAAAGAGGAAGGCCTTTTGTTCCTTCTTTCCTTTGACGTTTGATGTTTTTAACATAAATTTTCATAATTTCCTAGTCGATTCAGGGGCATATTCAAATGTCATGCCATTGTTAATTTGCAATAAATTGAATGCAACCTCACCCAGAAGTGATAATCACGTTGTTGGTTTTGATATCTCTATTCTATTGGTATTGAGGATTATTTATGGGGTATTATGATTCTAACTGGCCATCACAGATTGACCCTGGTTCAAATTTAGTAAGATTCCCAACAAAAACCCTTTAAAACTATCGAACCCTATGGTAAACTAGAGAGCAACGCAACACATAGAGTGTAATGCGCAGTCTCACCCAAGATAGCTCTATGGGTGGCTGCAATACTCAGGTGTTTGCAACCTCAGACTAGGTGAGATCTGAGGTTGTGCGCTGTAAACTTTATTCATTCAATCCAACATCTAGTTATAACATTCATTTTATTCATGCATGTGGAATACCAGATCTACTTAGTTGTTTCATTTATCTAACATTCATCAATTACTTATACATAAATATGCATTCACTCATTCACATAACACAGTGTTATCGTGGTTCACCCCCCCTTGGGATACGTCCACAAAGATCTATCTCTTGATCTTTTATTATAGTTTAGGAATATATCACACCATGTGCGGTTACAATCTTAGTTCTCCCTCCTTCCCACCGACTCCTCGATCCCTGCGAGGCTGAATAGACTGCACCAGGATCCTTAGCCTGTGGTATAACCGTCGGGATCGAGTCGCTCACTCCTTTCCCAACTCACCAGATTAATGACTCATGCAGTTCTTATAGTTCTCTCTCTCTCTCCCTCGCATCCTCTTAGTACTACTTATTTATATCCTCGGCTCACCAGCCATTACAATGCATTACAAAAAAACTAACCCTAACTTCATTAGGTATTCCTTGCATGTGCGCTTCGCCTGCTTCTCTTACACGTGTTGTTTTTCCTTCCATCTATCTTTTGCATGATTTTCCTCCCAAAATATCATTTCTTCCTAGCTAGGCCTGCATCCAACAAGCCCCCAACACTGACATGTGGCTCATCCCGGTCCACCTAAAACTTGTGCACTTCTTCGATCTCTCATGCGAGAGTTTGGAACCTCTTTGTGAGTTCCTTTGCTTGTGTTTGAGCATGCACAGCCTTATCCCTGAGTGTTTCCAATACCTGCACTACAATATCGTCATTGATCATCTCTACACACTCTACTTGAGTTTGTGCCATGTTATTCTTTGTGTCTTCTGCCTGCCCAATGACCTTTGTTGCCCGATCTTGGGGTGGTTCCATTTGAGCTTGGTGCTCCTTCTTATGTGTCTACGCAGCTATGAGTTATGCCTACAGCTTCTTCATCTCCTGCACTCCTTTGACATGCTCAGTGATCGTAATTTTCTTGTGCCTCTACTTGAGGTCCTGGATAGTTGCGCTTATCCTATCCTCTTCCTGGCCCCATTTTTGAACATGTTGATCATCTTCCAACGTCTTTCATAGTTGTTTTTCTTTCTCGAACAAGTCGGTCATTGTGCATATTTGTCGCTCCATATCCTCTATCTACATTGTTGCTTCCTACTTCCTCTGCTCCTTCACCTCTGGTAGAGTGGTAGGTATGATTTGTTCCTAGAGGTTCTCGATCTCCTTCCTGTATTGATCGATTGTCTACACAATCCGATCAATCTTCTACATCGTTGTGAGTTATGTTGTCTATGTGCTCTTTGGAATTTTCTCATAGGATATGGACAATCCCTGCTCCATCCTATCAAAGTGGTCCTTCTCATATTTGGTCTTGATCTTGACCTCCTCGAATACCAATTCCAACTCGTCTTAGTTGCCCTTTTTCTGCTACAATTACACTTCGTCGATGTGTGCTCGCGACTGTACCTCATGTGCGACGCTGACTTGCAGTTTATACAAGGCCTTGGTTGGTATCCACGTCATTACCAACTATATTTGGGATAAATCAATGCACAACATGCTAGGTGTGACATGAAATGTTGAGCTTGGTTGTGATGTCGTTTGGATCTTATCCTTCTCGCTTGATCCAACCTCAGCTCATGTCTGTGATGTTGTTGGGACTGATTTTGTTCCTCTGTCGGACCTCTGTGTTTCTCTGATTTCCTTGAGGATCCACCTCATGTCTACCAACTCATCTTGCATCATATCCCTTTGGCGTTGAGCTTCGTCAAAATATTTCCTTGTATGATCTTGGACCATCTGGGCTACAAGTTTTGTGTCATCCTCCGTGATCATGTATTTTGGTGGTGTTTTGTGCGCCTTGTATTTCTTGCGCATGCCCCCCATTTGTATGACTAGCCTCTTGGTCTGGCCTTCCTCCTATCGAGTAGCATTTTATGTGGTTCCATGTACTGTCTCAGTCTATTTCTCCTATTCATGTGGCGATTGGGTATTGTTCTTCTTCCCCGCATGAGTGTTTTTCTTGGACACACCCCCTTTCTTTTGTTGCATTTGGTTTTGACCTGTCCTTGGCTTCTTCGGCACCATTATGTCTTTTGTAGGTGTATGTTCCTTCCCTGCCTCTGCCTCCTTATCTGTGAACATCTCTTGATTCAGGACTGGAATCCTCCAGTCGTCATTCCAATACTTGATAGCAATTTCTACGTCCTCTTCCTTGATGCAGTACCACAGTTGTATCCATTGGTTGTCGGGATCCTTTTGTTCTTGTATCCACATTGTATGCCCAGTCGCTTTGAAGTTGGCTATTCCTTGATATTTTGTGACCACTTCTAGTGTAATCTGCCAAGTGTTGGTGATGCTTTCCTACAATTCATTGTAATATCCTTCGAACATGCATGCATTCGCCCTTTTTTTCTTGGGGTCTTGAGTTCTCCCCAGTGATAGATATCATGTTGCATGGAAATGAATGGATCTCGTGGAAAAGAATGAATAATTAGGCTCCTTCCATCCAACCAAGGCGATCAGGACGAGTAGCCAAAAATAGTGAAATTATGTCCCCGGGTCCTGCGTGTCCTTGCAGTGTTCCAGAAACAGATTCAACAAGTATGGGGCCCAGCTGAGTGTGGTGCCCTCTGCACACTATGCTAAAACAGTGACAACCTCGGCAGGGACTTACTCCTTGCAGCATTTCCTAAGTAACTTGCATGCCATGATTTTTGTGGCCATTCTTGTCACTACATCACTAATACACTAAATTATAATTCTGCACAACCTCCTTTCTGTACCATACTTATTCTTCATTTCCTCGGTCAGTGCCTTCTATTTCATCTTGTCATCAAGGAACTGTGTGAGTGTCTCCCCCCATGTTGGAATCCCTGTGATGTATGCAATGAGCTCAATGTCTATTGAGACAATCTGTTCTAGCCATAGGTATCCTGCCATCAGTTGTTTGATGTAGTGGTTTGCATATCGGCCCCTCCCAAAGTGTGGGATGTCCAACATGCCTAAAATATTGGTTATGGCTAGTCCTGCTTCCCACTAGCTTGGTTGGTTGATTGGTTCGCTAAAGGGTCCTTTACCCACAGTTTCCAGATAAACTTTATTGGCAAACTCTGGGAACTTGTCTGTGTTCATCAGATCATGGTCTCAGTACCTCAATTTCTCCACATGGCCTAACATGTTACCTACAATACGTACCTCTTCTGAAATGCACAACAAGACTATGGTTGTGGCGGCCTTCTTGCACGGTGATCATGGTACCAGTTGTTTTCCCTTGTGTTATAGCGGGAAAAACCCTCTACGGACTACACAAAGGGTCTAAAGTGTAGGCAGAGCTAACCGTCTAAAGTCTCCTACTTTTTATCACTATCCCAACATTACCCCACAATCATACATAAAAGACAAGAGATAGGGATCTGGTAGGCCTACATTAAAATATGTGTCCAATGTCAATCCCTTTGCGCTTGGTTTTTTCCTGACTGCAAATATCCTCCCAAGGCTGACCTACATTCATCAAAAGACAAACAAGAAACTACAAGCATGCATTTTACATATGGATTAGTGGGTTAGACATCATAAACAAGAAATGCAAACAAATCATATAAGTTTAAGGCATCATTTGGCGGGACGAAAAAAGTACTTCTTTATATTATTCTCACAAAAAATCACTTACAACATGAGACCAACATTGCTCCTTGAAATTGGTCCTAGGCTCCTCTTCATCATGCCCCAACTTCTTCCACGTATTCTTCTCCTCTTCAATTCTCTCTTAGGGAAATGGTAAGGGCTTTTCAATTGGGGAAAAGGAGGATTGATAAAATGGGTAGATTTTCTTTGCTCTCATGCTTCCCCCTGCAATGGGACCCCAACCCCTTCTTTTATAGGCCAAAATGGATAGTAACGGTTGGGGTGACTGGTTATGGGCAGTCTAACGGCCTGGGAATCAGTATCCTATGCAATTTTCCACATTTCGCGATATTATGTGAGTGTGCGCGGGTTGTAGTGTCTTAGCAAGCGTGTGTATGCGGGCAGTAATGGTTCAGGGCGCGTACACCTTCAAAATGATGGTTTTTAGAAGATTTGTTCAATAATGGCTTGGTAAAGATAGCAAGTTAGATGTCCTGATGTCAGGTGCAATTTAGGGTTATAATAGATTCCCCCTAATGTGTGAGGTCAGAAGAGCATTTGATGGCCGAAATACATTACAAATATTCACCACTATACGATGCGAGTGAACCCAGGGACCGGAGTTCAGGAGGTGCCATCTGCAAAAATAACAATTTGTCTCACCGAGGCAAGCATACCCATACTCGGGATGAAATAAAATCACGGTTGCTAACCAAATACACTATCGATCCATGTCATATAACTATATAAAGTGTAGTAGCGAGAAGTACACAGCGGATTTACATCTCAAAAATCGAAATATATACATGTATATTATCTATCTTCAAGAAGCCAATGACGCTCGATGGTTGGAGATGAAGTCTTCAGAACTCGAGCAACAACTTCTAAATATTCAAAACTCAGGTAGGAGTGTAATATGATTGTACGAATTCACTACCCAGAGATCTTCGACGGCTCATCAGGAATAGACAAGAGGATATTTGATGATCAGGCATAGAACTTCATTGATTTTTTAACAAGGACTTGATTGGTCTTTCGGGGTGGTCGGGCATGAGGACAAGAGACAAACCACAGAAGGGCCGAATCAAGTTTAGTAAGACTTACCTTGGACGAAAGCATGACAAAATATGAGACTCAAGAAGCATGGCATTGACATAAGTTCCCGATGCAAGAGGCAAAGCGAACTCTCCATATGTTTGGAAGGGTAACCAAATGGAGGAGGACACAACTCTATGTAGCGAGAATATCTTCCTAAGGTCATATTGAATCCTAGAGCTTGACGAACAAACAGAAGGATTTTCTTTGTCCAAGGGCGACTCATTGTGTTGTCAACAAAAAGAAAATACTTTCCCCTTCCTCTTTTTGGGGTATATTTGATTATTTTGTCTTTTTCAATAATTGTGGAAAGTTTTGAAAAATAATAAAGAATGCTACGTTACAAAGGAGGATCGAGTGTCACAGACATACTAGTTCCAAGCACAAGGAACACATTGATGCTCAGAGCAAGGGGACATATGCAAGAAAAGGACACTCGGGAAAAATCCTCCATGGGTCAAGTTGTCAAGACGTAGAGGAAAAGTTCTACAAGGCTTGCATATGAGGCATGCTTTAGATTGTTCAGTTGAGAGAAACATGGAGCCGGCATTAGGCCAAAGACGCGGGAATGAAAATGTGATTAATACGAAACATTGATAGCGTCCTTCAATGTGATTTTAATGAGCCCAGAGAAGGTAAGCTCAGTGGTTTTTCATTTTTAGAGAGTCTGAAAAAATGTAAAAGGAGACTCCACTAGGGTACCTTTTTTGAAGGTAGTCTAGTCAGCTCAAAAAAGGGGTAAACCAGCACCGAACAGACGTCTATTCAAAATCATTTTAATGAGTGTGACAAAGACAATATCACTCGACAATCTTTTCATTTTTAAGGAGTCTGAAAAGAGATTAACTATGGACTCCGTAAGGGATGTTCTTATGGACCAATTTAACGAGTACGAAGAAACAAGGTCACTCAACTATCTTTTCAATTTTAAGGAGTCTAAAAAGAGATTAACTATGGACTTCGTGGGGGTTCCTTTTTCATATATTTAGTCCCTTGTGCCCGAAAAAGGGGTAAAAATATACCTGAGAGTACTCTTATAGAGAACCGAGGCTCCTAGAGTATACCTTTGTTCATACTTTTGACCATATGGACCGAAAAAAGGGGTAAACTATCGCTCGACAATCTTTTCATATTTAGAGGGTCTGAAAAGGGCTTAAAAGAAGACCCATTCTATTTTGGGAGTCCCGAGGGTGAGGTCAAGAGTGATAATGAATCATGCAAATGAGGCTCATACTCGTAATCAGGAAAAACTAATAAGGACTACCAAGCCTATAGTCATTAGTGATGGCATGGACACCAAAATGAAACCATGATATACCTATGTTGGAAATGTTTAACAGGTAGCATATGCTTGTCATTGATGGCAAGTACAGCAATGAAGATGGCATGAGTACAGGAAGAATGTAACAGATGGGCACCATAAGTATTTTGGGAATATGTTGCAGAGCAACCTCGATAAGATCAGAAGAGATAGTGCAGAGGATGTTTGGTATGTTTTACACGCAACGTATTCTTGTCATTGATGGAAAGTACAGCAACAATGATGGATTGAGTACAGCAGCGATGATTAGCAGTGCAGTGATATTCAGGATGGGCACCAGAAGTATTTTGGGAAGACGTTGCAGAGCAACCTCAATAAGATCAGAAGAGATAGTGCAAAGGATGTTTGGTATGTTTTACACACAGTGTATGTTTGTCATTGATGGCAAGTACAACAACAATGATGGCTTGAGTACAGCAACGATGATCAACAGCGCAGTGATATTCAGGAAGACCAGCAACGCAACAATTGTCTAAACGCAACAATCCTCAGTCGTCAAATCGAGGATTGATCTAAACTGTTGATCAGGCATGATGAAGTCCGTAAAGTTTGTGCAGCATTTCTGATCGTTGGATCCCATCCAAAATTCCTGACAGAATGAGGGTCGTCAGATTTGAATATAGACAAGAAGAGAACGTTGAAGAGGAGGATAGATCTCAGGTGTTAGACCTGAGCACAAAGTCCGACCACCATTGGATCAAGAAGAACTCGCATGTCCTTTAAGGTACAAGGAGAAGCGATCGTAATCGTGATATGCAAAATCGCGATGTAATCTGAGCTGTCAGATCAAGATTTGATCTGGACCGTTGATTCCAGTCTGTGTCGGAGTTTCGAGGATCGCGAGTTGGAAATGTCAAAGATTATTAACATCAGGAATCCCGATATCGCGATATGAAAAATCATGATGTAATCTGAGCCATCAGATCAAGCTTTGATCTGGACCGTTGATTCCAGTCCATGTCAGAGTTTCGAGGATCGCGTGTTGGACCTCTGTGTAATTGCCAGAGGAGATGAAGAGTCTCCAAGCATCGTCCAATGAAGGAAGACTATTTTTAGAAGGCATTGACAGATGGATGAGTGTTGAATCCTATAGCTAAAATAGAGAGGGTGATCTCAACTGTAACAGAGAAGACAAAGAGTCTCAACTGAAAGACAGAAAAAGGAATCTCAGCATAACACCTAGTGATCATAGACACATGGGGTGAACCACCAGAGAAGCTGAAGAGTCACGATGATGATCATGCAAAGCACTCGAGAGGTGGAGGAGATTGGTGTGGTATGAGAATGCAGAGGAATGGTGAATATTGCATGCACAAGATGCACAGAAACGATATATATACACGGTACAAAGAAGAGAAGTGCTTGTTGTTGCTATGGGAGTTTTTGTGGTTGTTTCTATTGAAGGTGATTCATGTGTGAAGAAGGAGGAGAGTGTAGCAGCTGAATTGAACAGAAGAGGATCTGTGCAGTGAATGGACATGGTGCACAGAGCATAAAAAGCAGAAGAACAGATAGTGCAAGTCATGTGTGCAGGAAGGCAGTGAGGCAGACAGAGCAACAAAATGAAGCAGAATAGTGATGAGTCTGGTAAGCCATTGTTGAACATTATATCACTGTAATAATTTTCAGTAGCAAAGATTTATATTTCAGGGAGGTTGGGAGGTGCTAGGGAGGATTGTTGTCCTCATAGGTTCAAGTGGGTTCTTGAACACAAGGAGTTGTAGCTTCCATCTGGTTCCAGCCAGAGAAACCAGGGTGGCAGGGTGGTGCAAGGGAGAACTCTTGTTCTCTATTATACAGGTTGGTACATGTATGATTGGAATTTGGTGCTTCCATCCAGTTGGCACTGGAAACAACCAGGGAGTTTGTGCTTCCTTCTAGTTGGTGCTAGAGAAACCAGGGAGTTGGTGCTTCCTTCTAGTGGGTGCTAGAGAAAACAGAGAGTTGGTGCTCTCAGCAAGTAGAAGCTTGCAAAACAGAGGTTGTAGCCTCATTATGAGTTGGTGCTCA
>ML780236.1:81009-105283 GCA_009831015.1 Picea engelmannii
CTAAGAAACCTGATATAGGTCCTTCATTTGTGAGAAAGAAAAGCAGGTGTGAGAGTGGGTGTAGCAGTTTTATCTTGTGATTGAATATGGACATAAAAGCCCTGGATTGAATGCATCATGGAAGAAAAATGAAAATTGCAGTAATAGAGATTGATGAGATTCAATGGGGAGATCCAAATTTTTTTTTTTAAAGGTACAAGCTACAATTGCACAATGTTCCTGTAGAGACAACAAGAGGAAAGACCTTGTCAAGGAAAGTTAACCTTTTAGGAACAAAAGGGGAAAATAGTCAAAAGCAGAGAGATAACAGTGACAGGGGGAGTCATCCACTCATGAGAAGATTGATAAAGGAGTCCGAGTAAGATAGGTGAGCAATTTTGAATTTTAAATAGAGGATACAACGGAAGTTGAAGATGAACAGGTCCAAGAATCAGAAAGAGAAGACTCTGGTTTAGATACAAATATTCTGCAGGCCTCAAATGAGAGAGTCCATCCCGTTAGGGGGAGTTTGCATTGATTTAGAATCTGATACCTCCTAAAATACTGCAACAGCTCAGGGGGAGCATGTTCTCTTTGACATTGATGTCAAAGGGGGAGAAAAGAATCTGGGTGCCTTTGTTGCCATCAATGCCAAAGGGGGAGATTGTTGGAAATGTTTAACAGGTAGCATATGCTTGTCATTGATGGAAAGTACAGCAATGAAGATGGCATGAGTACATAAAGAATGTAACAGACGGGCACTAGAAGTATTTTGGGAAGACGCTACAGAGCAACCTTGATGAGATCAGAAGAGATAGTGCAGAGGATGTTTGGTATGTTTTACACGTAGCGTATGCTTGTCATTTATGGCAAGTACAACAACGATGATGGCTTGAGTACAGCAACGATGATCAGCAGCGCAGTGATATTCAGGACAGGCACCAGAAGTATTTTGGGAAGACGCTGTAGAGAAACCTCGATAAGATCAGAAGAGATAGTGCAGAGGATGTTTGGTATGTTTTACATGCAGCGTATGCTTGTCATTGATGGCAAGTACAGAAATGATGATGGCTTGAGTACAACAGTGATGATCAGCAGTGCAGTGATATTCAGGAAGACCAACAATGCAACAATTTTCTAAACGCAACAATCCTCAATCATCCAATCGAGGATTGATCTAAACTGTTGATCAGGCATGATGAAGTCCCGTAAAGTTTGTGCAGCATTTATGATCGTTGGATCCCATCCAAAATTCCCGACAGAATGAGGGTCGTCAGATCTGAATATAGACAAGAAGAGGGCGCTTAAGAGGAGGATAGATCTCAGGCGTTAGATCTGAGCACAAGGTTCGACCACCGTTGGATCAAGAAGAACCCGCACGTCCTTTAAGGTACAAGGAGAAGCAAGCGTAGTCTCGATATGCAAAATTGCGATGTAATCTGAGCCGTCAAATCAAGATTTGATCTGGACCGTTGATTCTAGTCCGTGATGGAGTTTCGAGGATCGCGAGTTGGACATGTCAAAGATTATTAACATCAAGAATCACGATATCACGATATGCAAAATCGCGATGTAATCTGAGCCGTCAGATCAAGCTTTGATCTGGACCATTGATTCCAGTCCATGTCGGAGTTTCGAGGATCGCGTGTTGGAGATGTCAAAGAAACAATGCAACAATAATGCCGATTTCGCGATATGCGAAATTGTGATTCAATCACAGCTATTGAATCAAGCTCAGATCTGGACCGTTGATCTAACTCCATGTCGGAGTTTCGGGGATCGAGAGTTGGAGATGTCAAAATTTATTAACATCAGGAATCACGATATCGTGATATGCGAAATCGCGATTTAATCGCAGTCATTGAAGAGAGATCAGATCTGGACCGCTGATTTAACTCCATATCGAAGTTTCGCGAATCGCGACATGGAGAGGCAAAGAACCCGATGCAAGAAGAATGCCGAAATCATGAAATCGTGATTCAATTGTAGCTATTGAATCAAGATCACATCTGGACCATCGAATCACAGGACATGTGGCAAGTGATCGAAAGTTCACTGACTTGGGGTCAACAGAGCATAGTGTCGAAAATCACGAAATGAGAAATCGTGAAAGCGCTTTTTGCATAGGCGCTTGGTTATGACCATAGTCATATTGAGGAAGGAGCTAGTGCAGAAAAGTTCTGTATCAGACCTTCGGGGATCGCGAAATGAAGTGTAGAGACACTCAGCACAGGATTGTCGAAATGTCGAAACCTGATGTAAAGGCAATGTCAATATAGTTCATCCAACGGTGCAGATAAATTGGAATATGATCGGAAGGTTACTGTTCTCTCTCATAGTTAACCCCTCAGTTACGAATCTGTTAGTGAAATGGATTCATGATTGTGAATCAGTTGGTGTTTCAGTTGCTGAGACAATTATCTTACTTTTGCCTAAGGAAATGCGAAGTGGAACCGCCATGGAGGTGTGTATAAAAGAAAATAAGACAGACTGTGTGTGGTTGGCTGTTCTGGATATGAATGAAACTAAATGAGATTGGAGGGCTATTGATGCACGACACAGTGAAACTTCCAGAAACCATTGATGGCGTCTGCCAGAGAATTCGAAGAGACCTCTGTGTAATCTCCAGAGGAGATGAAGAGTCTCCAAGCTTCGTCCAATGAAGGAAGACTATTCTTAGAAGGGATTGACAGATGGATGAGCATTGAAGCATGTAGCTGAAATAGAGAGGGTGAGCTTGACTGTAACAAAGAAGACAAAGAGTCTCAACTGAAAGAGAGAAAAAGGAATCTCAGCATAACACCTAGTGATCATAGACACATGGGGTGAACCACCAGAGAAGCTGAAGAGTCACGATGATGATCATGCAGAGAACTCGATAGGTGGAGGAGATTGGCGCGGTATGAGCATGCAGAGGAATGGTGAATATTGCATGCACAAGATGCACAAAAACGATATATATACACGGTACAAAGAAGAGAAGTGCTTGCTGTTGCTATGGGAGTTTCTGTGGTTGTTGCTTTTGAAGGTGATTCATCTGTGAAGAAGGAGGAGAGTGCAGCAGCTGAATTGAACAGAAGAGGATCTGTGCAGTGAATGGACATGGCGCACAGAGCATAAAAAGCAGAAGAATAGATAGCGCAAGTCATGTGTGCAGGAAGGCAGTGACGCAAACAGAGCAATGAAATGCAGCAGAACAATGATGAGTCTGGTAAGCCATTGTTGAACATTATATCACTGTAATAAGTTTAAGTAGCAAAGATTTATATTTCAGGGAGGTTGGGAGGTGCTAGGGAGGATTGTTGTCCTCAGAGGTTCAAGTGGGTTCTTGAACACAGGGAGTTGTAGCTTCCATCCGGTTGCAGCCAGAGGAACCAGGGTGGTAGGGTGGTGCAAGGGAGAACTCTTGTTCTCTGTTATACAGGTTGGTGCCTGTATGATTGGAAGTTGGTGCTTCCATCCAGTTGGTGCTGGAAACAACCAGGGAGTTGGTGATTCCTTCTAGTTGGTGCTAGAGAAACGAGGGAGTTGGTGCTTCCTTCTAATGGGTGCTAGAGAAAATAGAGAGTTGGTGCTCTCAACAAGTAGCAGCTTGCAAAACAGAGGTTGTAGCCTCATTATGAGTTGGTTCTCATATGTATGATAATGTAAAGAATGTAACTATTACTTATCATATAAAGAAAAAGAGGTTTTTAACCTTTATGGGTTTCCTCAGGAAATATCTGTCTCTGTGTATAACATGTGTGTGACTGATACTGAATATGCTAGTGCTTACTTCCCTGCACTATTGTGATTGTCCTTCAGTGTTTCTGCAAAGAGTTTAAAAAGAAGCTTAATTGTTTAAGCACAGTAACAACTGATTCACCCCCCCCTCTCAATTGTCCAACAACCTAGGGCATCCATGTACAGGTAGGCTCTACCACTAAATTACGACACTTCTAGAGAAAAAGTGAGGGTTTTGTGTCTCAATTCGGTGGGATCGATCCTATGGAAAAGTGATAAAGACAACGAGGTGCAACAAGTGGAGGTGGAATCCTATCTTACATGCACAAATTTGGATAAACGACTTTTTAACAAAAGACCTTTAAAACCGACCAACCTCTCAAAAAACTTCCCAATACCCAAAGTAACACTTATTGTAACATCCCCTTAGAAAATCAAGAACCATAGTAAATGATTTTCAAGCTAGAAAAAAATGGCCAAAGGGTCCAAAATAAAAATTAAAAAAGGGGGCCAAAAAGTCTATAAATATAAAGTTGGCAGCTCATTATCACCATTGTAATTTGAAAATTGACCAAATGTCAAAAAACACCCCTTTGTCGAAATAGTTGATTCTGGGAGCCTCAGTGGACAAAACAAACTTCTGTTTGGACCAAGTAAGTACATATTAGCCTCCCTTACATTTCCATCTTCCATTTTTTAATTTCTTTTGGTTTTTTTGGGTGGCGCTGACCTTTAAAGAGGTCGGCCCTACGTGTACGTGGGTTGTCCAAGCACATCCCACATGTACATGTGACTGTCCTCAAGACAGCCCGCGTACACCCTCAATAAGTGGGAAATGCAAGAGTTAACTCTCCATTTCTTTGTGTTTGCAGGATGTATGTGCATTGGAGAGAGAGAGAGCATGAGGAAACTGATTTTTTGGTCTTCGAGGACCCTACTGCTATCGTTGTTTTGTCACAATGTGGGTTGCTAAAGTTCTTCCAGTCTCTGTTTATGAGGGCACAACCTAAGTTGCTAAATGCGTTGATAGATTACTGGCATCCTGACGCAGAGGCATACATTCTCGAGGGGAAGTCGTTGACTCCAACGATTAAGTACATTTATTTCAAGGAGAGGGGATCCAGTCAACTTGCGTACCTTTCCCCCGGGCCCCACAACATTGAGGAGTTGATTGGACTCCATTGTGAGGCTGGTACTGAGAAAGTGGGTTCTTAGGTTCCTATTCATAAGATTAGAAACCTATCACTCAAAGTGATAGTTCTACTCATTGGGTGGATTACTAGATCTGCAGCCATACATCAAGCTTCCCGGGCACACATGCATTGTGCGGTTTATTGCTTAAATGCATGGATTTTCGATTGGAGTACCACCATGCTAGATTGCATGAAGAGAGATCTGACAGAGTGTAGGATACGGGAGCACCGTAACTTCAGGTTTGGGACCATTTTGTGATATTTTTTCTTCGAGAGGGTACTCAACCTTAGTCCTCGAGAGACTATACGAGGGCATGAAGCCACTCTCTTGACGTTGTTTCCGCGACAGGGTGGGGGGAGGACTATCGAGGCCTTTGATGACAAAATTTTTGACTGGTGGTCACAACAGATTCCGAAAATAGAGGACTACCCCTATGTCGAGATTAACTTTTCCAGAGATCCTGACATGCCTGTACCTCCTAGAGCAGAGTGAGGAGAGATGGGTAAGTTTTCTTTTCAAAGTTATTAAATTTTTATGTTTTTTTTTATATATCATTTTTTTGTATACCAGAGTATCTGACACTTATGTATCTATTATGTACAGATGTGGGACCATTGTGTCCAACAGACTTCTCGAGGACTAGGCGGCATCCTCGACCAGAGGCAAGACCAGCTGGAGTCGTCGGACCAGCAACAGCAGGAGGGGGGCTTCCAGTCGGAGAGGCTCAGAGAGTATTGATACGGGTAGAGCGCAACCTTACCGCGCTCAATCGTACAATCCCTATTCCAGAGATCAAGGATCTCCCACCATCGATGCAACCTCATGTAGTTGGGGTGTCACGGACCTAGGTCTAGCTCTTTTGGCGTTTTGTGAATGTTGTTGTTCACTACGGTAGGGACAATAGGCCCCGCCCTTAGCTAGACTACTTATGTGTCGAGAGCACCTCTTGTATATTTTTTAGGGCATAAGCCTCGTGACTCTGAATGGACATATTTTTGAGGCGCTTGCGCCCACCCATGTACTCTGATATTTTTTGACATATATATGGATATTTATCATCTTTTTATGTCTTATGGATTACATCTATTTTACAAATGTATTTACATATGTGTGTGTGTTATTTTTCTTACATGTGTGCAATATGCCAATCTAATACATGATTAGCAAGGGTATCTGTGATTTGATTCAATCTCCTAGGAACATGGATATATGTGATGTAATCAAAACTTCGTTCTAAGATATGTACCCTAAAGAACCGTCGGTGCACTGTAGGATCGTAAATGTGGTAAACCCCATTTAACTAAGACACAACTAGTTGAGCATATAAGTACACCCGGAGGTGAGAGATACCATACGACAAAGCGTCACGAAGAAACTCTAAGACTGCGTTGTATTCACTGACATTGTTTGTGGTGTCACCTAAACAGATACCTCCTGAAGATAGAAACTGGCCCTGAGGTGTGAAAATCACCCAATCTGTGGAAGCAAGCCTCCAATTGTGTCGGCTAGCGTCGTCCGTGAACCCAACGAACACCTCTGATTCACGTGAAATCTTCCACAGTGAAAAATATGACATCAAAAATGGCACATTCATAAAACCAAAAAGACGAAAAACTAAAAAGAGAAAGTATAGGACTATACATATGGTACAAGAAGTCACCCGAGGCGACCCTCCTACAAGTAATACTTCTTGAGGTAGAGCCCATTTCTAGGATCCGCCATAGGATTTCCCTCAAAGTCCACCAGACGATAAGCGCCCTTATTTAGAACCTCCTTCATGATGAAAGGTCTGAACCACATGGCTTTGAACTTGCATGCCCTCAGGGGGTCCTTATCTTGGTCATAGACTAGGATAAGGTCACCTTCAAAGAAAATATGAGGATGGATGGACCGATCATACTGACACTTGACTCTTTTTTTCTGAGCCTTGTTAGCCAAGCCTGCATCCCAACACTGCTCATCGAGATTCTCAAGATATAATAAACG
Organism: Picea engelmannii; assembly: GCA_009831015.1. Lineage (NCBI taxonomy): Eukaryota > Viridiplantae > Streptophyta > Pinopsida > Pinales > Pinaceae > Picea > Picea engelmannii. Next base: position 87,892 of record ML780236.1, read on the forward strand.
CTCTTCAAGTGGTGAAGTGTCTGGAAATAATTGTACTACCAACTTTAGAGAGGGGATATGGCACTCTATAGGAAAGACTACTTCCATCCCATAAATGAGTTGAAAGGGTGAGAATCTGGTTGCAGTCTTAACAGACATTCATTAGGCCCATAATGTTGAATACAACATCAAATGCCAATTTGACCTGGCCGAATCAATCGTTCATTGTAAGATAGTCTTAAGGGATTTATTAACAGCTTCCACTTGACCATTCGCTTATGGGTAGTAGGGTGATGAATGTTCTTTCCTCAACCCAAGCTTTGATGTTAATTCAGACATAATTTTTTTCTGAAAGTGACTTCCATGGTCTACGACAATCTCTCTCGGGATGTCAAACCTTGTTATTATCTGTTTAAACAAAAAGAGAGTTGTGGTATTTCTGTCATCTTTAAACGTTGGAATAGCTTCAACCCACTGAGTGACGTAGTCTACTGCTACGATGATATAATGGTGCCCCTTTGCGGAAGGAAGGTTGTATGTAGCGTAATCAAACCCCCACTTGGTGAAGGGAGCAACTGTGATGACAGGAAACAGGGGAGCGAGGTGTGCCCTAATCTTCCGAGAGAAGATCTGACACAGGTGGCACTTCTTGACCGATTTAACAAAATATTTGATTAATGTCGACCAAAAACCGGCTCGTAGAACCTTTTGGGATGTTTCCAACCCAAACAAATGACCACCACATGCTCCAGTGTGGCAATCATTAAGCATGATCTTCGCTTCTTCATGGGTGAGACACCGGCGAAGGATGCAATCTACACCTCGATGATACCGAGTGTCCTCGAGTATGAGATAGTTTTTGGCCTAATGGCGTATATGGCGATGATCATCATAAGAAGCAGAGGTAAGGAACTTCAAATTCTGGAGGTAGACTAGTATATCTTCGTACCATGGGTCCGAAGACGCGATCAAAAACACATCTCCTTTGATAGGAAACTCGTCAGGGATAACATCCCCTGATTCGACTGGAATTTTCGAGATAAGTTCCGCAAAGACCACCAACTTCTTAGACTTCGCCGAAACAAAATCCAAGTCGAATTCCTGGAGGATAGCTATCCATCTACTGATCTTTCTGCCGATCACACGTCGTGTCAACATGTATTGAAAAGGATTCATAATGGCAATGACGGTGGTCTTGTGAAACAAGATGTAATGATGGAACCGTTGGACAGCATGAACTGCTGCCAACACAAGTTTTTCAACGTGGGAATAATTGAGTTCCGGTCCAGCCAAGCCTCGACTCAGGTAATAAATCACATATTCTGAGAGCAAATCATCCTCCTGAACCAATACCATACCGATGGTTGACTCTAAATCGTCCAAGTACAATAATAAATATTTATTATAATTGGGTGGTTGCAGCATAGGGGTAGACGTGAGGGCATGTTTCAATGCTTCGAAATACCGTTGAGCGGCTTCGTCCCAATGAAAAGGAATGTCCTTCTTTAGTAAACACATAAAACCCTTTGTGATCTCATCGTAGTTTGCGATGAAATGCCGTAAAAAGTTTTATTTTCCCTGTAGACTCTGAAGATGAGGGATTGTGCATGAGGAAAGCAACTGAACTATCACCTCAACCTTTAGAGGATCGACCATGATCCATGTTGTCGAAACTATAAAACCTAGCAGATGACCCAATGTGATGCAAAAACTGCATTTGTTTGGATTCAAGCGGATCTGGTAGTAGCGACATCGCTCAAAGATAAGTCGAAGGTGTGTGAGATGATCATCTCTCTTGCGAGATCATGATGCTAAGTCATCGAGATAATCCTCGACTATGTGTTTGAGGTTGTGGAAAGCAAAAGACATGGCCCACTGAAACATAGCTCCAACATTTTTCAGACCAAAAGGCATCTTCCGATAAGTGAAAGTACCCCACGGACAGATGAAACCGGTTTTGTGTTAGTCTTTGGGCTTGATTTGTATCTGATTATATCCCGAAAAACCATCCATGAAAGAAAATGTTTCGCAACCTGTGCATTCATCAACTATCTGGTCAATAAATGGTGTGGGGAAATTATCCTTTGGACAGGCCTTGTTCAAATCACAGAAGTTCGTACATACGTGAATCGTACCTTGTTTTTTGTTGACTGGAATAGGATTCGACACCCATTGAGTCAATTGAATGGGGTAGATGAAACCAGCTTAGAGTAGTTTCTCTACTTCAGCCTTAATAGTTGTTTCTTTCCTAGGGTTGACTGGATGAATCTTCTGCCGAACTGACTTAGCATGAGGATATGTCATGATTTCATGTTCGACGATTCTTGGATCTATGCCTGGCATTTCCTCATAAGACCAGGAAAACATGTCGCGGAATTATTTAAATAAATTTGTGTATATTTGAATCTCCTCGGGGGAGCAGTCCTCTTCAACAAAGTTGTGATGAAGATCATCCCAGGGTCTTTCCAGACTAGTCATTGCCTCAATAATATCCTCGTCTAAGGGAAATACTAAGTCTAAAGAATCAGTATCGACGACGGGACCTTGAGCCCATGTAGGCTCAAGAACTGGATCCAACTTCTGTGAGAGAGTCGGATCAGGTTCGGTGGAAGTTTGCTGAACTATAGAGTACACAAATTCTGTCGCGGACAAAGGAATCGTCATGCCATGGTGCCCTGTCCCTTCCATCGTGGTTGATGGAGAAGGAAGAGTCCACAGATTGTTAAAGTAAGTCGTGTGAAACGACGATATTTGAAATATTTCGGCCCTAGGTTGGTCGGGGACAGCTGACATGAAATGGACATTGTTGGTTGGAGGCGGGTAATCGAAGGTACTCATCAAAGGTGGGCACAAACCAACCCCTACATTAACGATGTCGAGTTGAGGGTGATCAATCATCAGGACCATGGATACTCCCGATGAAGGGTCAGGAAAAGATAAGGATAACTGATCAATGTTCATGATCCGACCCTTGTGTGGAAACAACAAGACCCAAAAAATTGTCATGACCACTGCTTTCATAGCGTAGGTACAACTCCTTCCTAACAAGAGATTGTAGTCGAGAGATGCATCGACCACTTCAACTTCGACACACACGGTCTTCCCTCCTAACTACATGGGAAAAAGGGGGATGATTCCATGTGGTCGGAACGAACGACCATCGAAAGCAGTGAGAAGAGTAGGTGACGGAGACAAAACAGGTTGGCCAATGGCCTTCCAACATGCCAAAAACATCACGTATGTTGAGGCACCCTCGTCAACCATCGTGCGAAAAATGTTCTGAGTAACAATTTTCGTGGTGTAAACCACTACTATCTGAAACTCTACATGGTAAGGAAGACGAGGTTTTAATTCGTTCGTATCAAGCATGATTGTTCCCAGATTACAAGTCTCAGCAGATCCTAAGGCAGCTAACAGATCCTTTCTCTAGGAAGGGCATCTCCCAAGGACTTCCAAAGAAGACATCACACAAGGGGTTTGTGACAAATCCTCCACCACAGAGTAGTTATGGCGTCCCTTGCATTTGGGTTGTGGGAATATTTCTTGAACACACCTTTGGGGATGTGTGTCATTGTTTCTCCCAACGTCTTCTCTATCTAGAGAGGAAGAGGGGTATTTTTGTCTTCTTTACTCTTCTCAGAGGTGATTGGCATTCTGTAGTCATGTGTCCTATTCATTATGTCAATGCTACCTTTCATCATGTACACATTTGTGGAAGAAGGATTACTCGAAGACAGAGGGGGTCCCTGACTGACCCATTCCGCGCTTAAATAGGCTTGAGATAAATTTTTCCCATGCGAAAATGGATTCATTAACACAGTAGGTTGTTGTTGTGCCAATAACTTCTAAGCCTCCACAAGACGATGGCACTAGTGAGTCGGATGGTCTTCCTTGAAAAGATTACAGGGATACTTCGACTTCTTCTTTTCAGTGTTTCCCTCACCAACATTATTGGTAGGTTTCTTATCCCCCTTACCCTTGTTTTGTTGTTTCTTCTTTCCATCAAGCTACTGGGTGGCCCTTGGGTTTGTCGATTACACACTGTGTACATCCGATGTTTGAGTAGGAAGAACAGTCGAACCAATGGTCTAGATGGACGTTGTCTACTATATTGACAATTGCTGCAATTGATTCGACAGTTGATAAATAGGATTCGTTTGCGCTGAACCTACAATACCATCAGCATGTGGTCCAGATCTTTGTCTGGTCTTGTCAAGTATCGACCATGGTGCATCTGGTAAAACTTCGTAAAGTAAACCAGACTAAGAGTAAATCAGTTCTAGTTGTTGGGCTCTCATTATCACTTCTTCCTCTAAAAATACCCCAGAGGTTGCAACGTCTTTAGATAAATGGGGTACCAAAGACTTAAGGAACCACTCAAGCAGGGATGTTGGTGGGACTGGAAATTTTATCAAACTCTTTCGGCGTCTCCATTCTCGGATGTGATCCGAGATATGGTCCTCTTTTGTTTGCTCAAAATTGGTCAGCAATTCGGTGTCGGCGTCGTATCTCGTAGGTAATTGGAAATGGTTTAAGAAATCCATTGCCAATTCACTGAAGGAAGAGTATCTTGATCGATCGAGCTCAATGTACCATTTCACGGCACTCTCGATGAGAGTGCGTTGAAACAATCACAACTAGACAGATTCGTCTCTCAAAAAGTTGGACGAGCACCATAGATGAAAGGTAGTCACATGATCGCCTGGATCTTCGTTAGGCTTAGCCTCGAACTTTGGAATGTTCGAAGGAAACTTGGTCGGCATAGGAGGCCAACGTGGATCGTGACAGATGGGGTCATTTAATAACCTTTTCAAGTCTGGCAAGTGCAGTGTTGCCAGAAACGATAGTTTGGGTTGTTGATTATAACAAGGGAAAAAGGAGCCTGGATTTTGGCTAGCACTAGGTTGCCAGGAAAAGTTAGGTTGTGGCCAGGGTTCTGGTAATAACCATGGTCATGACCAGTGTATGTATTTTTTGCTTGTTGAGACGTCATCGACTGACTCTTGTAATAGGATGAAAAGGGTTGGGCTTGCATCGCATTCCAAGGATTTTTGGAAGCGTTACCCCCTGCCGATTTCATGGTCATAGGTGTTGAGCCTTCCACGGGGTTCCATTGGCTATGGAAGGGGTTTCCCCCGGTCAGCATCCCTGACAAGGGAACTGATCCCTTCCATGGATTCCAAGGTCCTTGTGAGGAAGGAATTCCTAATTTTTTCCCCTGTGCAGGAATAGTACCCTGCATAGGATTTTGTTGTCCATAATCGGGGTTGCCCCCGGCCGAGATGGCAACTGACGAGAAAGTGTTGTTACCAAATACGCCGAACAAAGAGAATGGTGTTGAACCTGCTGACATGCTATAAGAAGGGAGTCCTTGACTACCTAATCCAAACGAAGTATGGTTTATGTTCAACCTGGCAGAGTGTTGGTGGGCATCGTCGAGCGAAGTGGATGAAGGAGGTATATGACCCCCTCCATAAGGGAAAGCGTTATAGAGAGATGAAGTGCCCCCCATGGATCCTTGCAAAGGAGCGTTGGAGCTCCCTACCCTGAGACCTAAAGTATGTAGAGTGGAGTAGGAAAGTACAATGCTCGTACCGAAGCCAAGCATCATGTATGAAAATGGAGGGCCTATCGCACTCTAGGTGAATGGAGCAGTGATCGCCACCATAGACAAAATCAGACCATTTCCTGAGGTAAAGGCAGTCGAGACCATAGTGGTCCGAACCGGTGATGGTTGGCTAGGAGGTGGAACACCCCTTGTAGTGAAAACCGTAGAGGGAATATGAGTATTCCCTGAAGAAGTAGCAGCACTTGTTTCCATCACTGCTTGTGACACTACCTGACTCACGTAAGGTTGAACCTGGACGACGATGGATGTCGATAGTTCAATGATTGGAGGGTTATACAGATCAAGATCTTCCGTTCCTAGGTCAGAAATTACTGGTTCCTCCACAATAAAATGTTCTCATCTCGGAGAGAAGTCGGGCACAATTTCTTGTAACTCGGTCGCCTCAAAAGACCCTTACTGGTCTAGTTTTCGCCTTAGCAGTGGCGGGGGTGGCTGGAGATCAACCGGCGGCAGGCCCAAAATTCTTCACGACCAGTGGAGCTCCCGATCCTCCACTATGTGAGAAGATCAATGACACACTAGGTCTTACTATAATCATTTTGAAAACCATCACACACTAGAAAAATCTCCTATGAGATAAGACAAGCAGATCACTAGCTAGTTGGAAGAACTGTTACACCAACCAACACTAGAGAAACTTATCGTTGCGAGTCCAACTCGAATATGGAAGCACCCTCTGGGTATACTCTGCAAAGTGTGGCCCTATTTCTGCACTAGATACTATGGTATACCCCTGTAGTCACCTATGTAAGTGACTAATATAAATTCAACTAGGTTTTCAGCGCGCGAACAGTCACCAGGTGGGTACAGTTAACAGTCGGGTGGACCCCAATGAGTAGGGTATCAAGCCTGAAACCTACCAAGGGTATCGAAAGAAAGTGTTTTGGAAGATGAATGAGGACCTCAAATGGATTCAAGACCCACGAAGCTTCGTTGAAAATGCGATCAACGGAATCCCAAGATAAGCCATATATATGTGTTCCCCACTACGCTTGGTCCGGCTTTGGAGGGGTTATCTCCGCTCCCTTTCCTTACGTGACCTCGTGTTTAGACCCTGTGTTAGAGGGGGGTCCCGAATAACTTTCACGGTTAGTGGAATTTCAAGCACTCCCTAAATCAGACGCTTATGTTTGATTTTGTAGCCTTGAAGAGTTTCCTCTCCAATCCTAAATCAAGGCTCTAGCCTAGACTAAATTGATGGACCCTACAAACACAAAGTCTAGTAACTTTTAATTAGGCATTAATTTTAGTGTTTGTCTTAAGTCAAAAGGAATGAAAGTGAAACTAGTGATGTTCTTTAAGAGACGAAAGAGAAGAGCATAAGATGATACTGGAAACAAAAGTACTTCTTTCTTCACAAGTAAAGATTTCCCAATTTAAATTCTTTAACCAAACTGTTTGTAACTACTTTTCTCAGATCTTCAAAAAGAAAAACTTAAAACAAGATTTCCCTCGACTACGAGCTACTTAATTTCCTAAGCATTCAAGTAAAGAACTTAAGAAAACTTTATTTTTCCTTGGTAAATGAAACAACTAGCCTAAACTACTTTACCAAACAAAGAAATGAAATATTTTTTTTATTGTTTCGTACTTCGAAAAAAGGGAAAAATGATGACAAGACAGGACCAAGAAATGAATTCATGCCCAAAAACATATCGCAGTGAGTCACTGACAATACCAAGCAGGCAGATCAAAGCAGACTCACCAACTTGTCTAAAAACCCTATTTTAAAGAAAACATAAGAAATCTTTGGTCAAAAGGAATCTAAAATCAAGTCAGACCTAGCCTACAGACTGCTATAACAGAGACCAGTACCAGGTCAAGAAAACCCCTGAGGAGTGTGACTCCTGACAGGGAAGAGGATGACTACCTCTTCTTTTTACATTAATTTTCTCAACATGCACGCTATTGACACTTCAACAACCAGCGTATGTACGCGGGCTGTCCAAGGGAAGGGCGTGTATGCATGCGTGCAGGCCCACTGTAAGATGTGTACACCTTTGTAAATCCTCAAAAAAATGAAAGAATAACAGTCCAGCACAGGAAGGGAGTACTGGTATGGAAGACCAACATCCTTTAAAGACACAGAAGCTTACATAAACTCAGAAAACAGTGAATAAACTGATTCAAAGCACCTAAAAAGAAATATCCCCAAAGACCCTAGAGGCCTCCCCAATATGATCACCAATTATTCTATAGCAGGAAAACCCTTCTACAGACTACACAAAGGGTATAAAGTGTAGGCAGAGCTAACTATCTAAAGTCTCCTACTTTTTATCACTATCCCAACATTACCCCACAATCATACATAAAATGCAAGAGAGAGGGATCTAGTAGGCTTACCTTAAACTCTGCTTCCGATGTCGATCCCCTTGCGCTTAGTTGTTTCCTGACTATAAATCTCCTCCCAAGACTGACCTGCATTCATCAAAAGAAAAAAAAGAAACTACAAGCATGCATTTTACATATGGATTAGTGGGTTAGACATCATAAACAAGAAATGCAAACAAATCATATAAATTTAAGGCGTCATTTGGAGGGACAAAAAAAGTACTTCTTTATATTAATCTCACAAAAAATCACTTACAACATGAGACCGACATTGCTCCTTGAACTTGGTCCTGGGATCCCCTTCACCATGCACCAACTGCTTCCACGTCTTCTTCTCCTCTTTAGTTCTCTCTTAGGGAAATGGTAAGGGATTTGCAATTGGGGAAAATGGGGATTCATAAAATGGGCAGAGTTTCTTTTCTCTCGTGCTTCCCCCTGCAATGGGACCCCAACCCCTTATTTTATAGGCCAAAAGGGATACTAACGGTTGGGGTGACTAGCTATGGGCAGTCAAACGGTTAAGTAACAGCCCGGAAACCAGTATCCTATGCAATTTTCCACATTTCGCGATATTCTGTGAGTGTACACAGGTTGTAGTGGTTTAGAAAGCATGTGTACGCGGGCAATAATGGTTTAGGGCGCATACACCTTCAAAATGATGGTTGTTAGAAGAGTTGTTCAATAATGGCTTGGTAAAGATAGCAATTTAGATGGCCTGATGCTAGGTATGCATGTCAGGTGCAATTTAGGGTTATAACACCTTGCAATGTGGTGGTTGACTCAAGGTTCCAACCTCCATTGTTCTGTCTTCTTTATACTCATATGCTCAGACAGTGACATCTTCCACTATGCCCTCCCGTGGTTGTGTGTGACCTTTCTGGCGTGGACTTTTATGGCTGGTTCGGGGTCGTCCCATTGACTCTCGGGGATTCTTCAGGGTTTTCTGGGTCCGAATGATTTCCTGCGTCCTCAACTTGTTGGCCCTGTCCTCCTTTTGGCACATCAATGTTCATGCCCACTAGTGTTTTTTGCTAGGTTTCCGCCATTATTGGTGTGGGAATTCCTGGTGTCATATCAGGCAACGCCATTTCGTCCACTTTGATGACTTCTAAAGGCTGAGGTGGTTTTTGTTCGCTCCCCTATGGCTGCGGTGGTGCTCTAACTTTTCTTTGAGGTCGTCTGCAAGTCTGTCTTGGCTCTCCAAGTTTGGGTGGTTCCATGGTCACAGAAGTATTCTCTGCTGAACTTCGTGGGCTTCGTAACCTCTACCACCACACTCTCTGCTCTATATACTCTATCGCTCTATGTTTTTCTCAATTTCACAATAACCCTTCCAATCTGGGTGTGCTTCCTTTATATAGAAATCGTGTGAAGCTTCTCAAAGACGTTACCGGAATTGTGTTTTAAATGAACATACGCTTCCCCCGTACATGCCATTCATTTCCCTTTCTATCACCAGTTGGTGTGATTAATGTGGTGTCTCATCCATCGTTCTTGCCAGTCAATTTTGATAGTCGTCGTCTATTGGCGCTTTATTTTTCGTAGCCACCATTTCCGTTATTTCCGCCTATTAGTGATCGTTGGTCCTTTCTCCATCGTGCTAGTGTTTTCGGGTGTGTGTGATCATTCTCTTTTCGACGCACTACGCATGTGTTGCTATCTTTTGATGTCCGATGAGGTAAACCCTATGTTTGTTTGTTTGTTCTTTTTAAGTGTTGGGAGGTCAATTATCCCTATATAGCTTAAGTCAAATCCCATTGATCATCCCTCTGAGTTATGTTCCTCCTAAATCCTTCAAATGTACAGCTCCCTCGTTTGTGACAGTCTTTACTTTGTATGGTCCTAACCAATCCATTCTATTTTTTCCTGGGAGTTGGAGAGATTTATTGTCATACACCAAGACTAAGTATCCTTCCTTGAAATTCTTCCTTTTGATATGTTTGTCATGCCAAGATTTGTCCCTTGCTTTTTGTACTTCTTGGTGAAACCCTTCTAGAATCCTACATTCCTCCATGATCATCATCTCATTTAGCCTCTCCTGTACTGTGCCTCACTCTGTCATGTTTGTTTATGTTGCTATGCGCAGATTAGGTACCAAAACTTCTAATGGTACCAATGTTTCTTGTCCATACACCAATCTGAATGGTGTTTGTCCTATCAATGTTTTGTGTTTGGTCCTGTATGCCCACAGTACTGCTGGTATCTTCAAGTCCCAATCGTCCCTATTAACGTTGCAGATCTTTGTCAGTGTATTCTCGAGGATTTTGTTAAAGGCTTCCACTGTTCCATTTGCTTGAGGGTGATATGGTGTACTATTTTGATGATAAACTTCAAACTCCTCAATCATAGCTCTAATAGTACTATTAATGAAGTGAGTTCCTTGGTCACTCATCAAAATCCTTGGGCAGCCAAATCTAGTGATCACGTGCTCAAACAAGAAGTGTTTTGTTGTCTCTGTGCTACAATATTTTACTCGTGTTGTTTTTTCCCATCTTGTCAATTTTTTTGTCACAGTGATAATGTACCTCGCTCCTGACCTTTTTGTTGGTGGATTAATTGGTCCCACAAAATCTATTTCCCATTTTTCCAATACCTGCAAAGTTACTTTTGGTATCAAGGGAATCTCGTCCCTTCATTTTGGTTTACTAACCCTCTGACATACATTGCATTTCTTGCAGTATTCCTTTGAGTCTCTATGAACAATCGGCCACCATAGTCCCGCGCACAATACCTTATGCGCGATAGTTTTTCCAACATAGTGTCCTCCTACTATTCCCTCATGGGATTCTACTAAGATCCTTGGTATTTCATGTTATAGCACACATCTTATCAAGATGCTACATGCACCCATTTTGTATAAGTGTCATGAAATCAATTGATAGTCTGCAACCTTGACTACCAGTGTTTTCTTCTGCGCAGTGTTGAATCCATGTGGCGCACTCCCTGTACTCAAGTACTTGATGATGTCTGGGAAGTATTCATCGGCTATCTAGACTGAAAATAGTTGTGCATCAGGAAAGTTGCCCTCTATATTCGTAGGTTCCTCCCCATATGTGATCCTTGACAAGTGATTGGGTCATGTGTTCAACTTCCCCGGTTTGACTATCACTTCAAAGTCAAAATCCTGGAACAACAATAACCATCTACAAATTCTCTCCCCCAACACTGGCTTGTTGACGAGGTATTTGACCAATGAATGGTCTGTGAACATATTGAAATGTTTCCCCAATAAATAATTCCTGAATTTTTTAAGCGTATAGACCATCGCTAAGCCTTCCCTTTCTATGGTATTATAATTTTGCTCTAATTCTGACAGTTTTCTGCTAGCAAATGCTATAGGATGGTCCAATTCTCCTTCTCTTGGTTTCACCAGAATAGCTCCAAGTGTTATGTATGATGCATCTACATGGACATGGAACGTCTTTTCCCAATCTGGGAATACCAGTACTGGTGCGGTTACCATTTTCTCTTTCAGGGTGTCCAATCCGCGCTGATAGTCCTCATCCCACTAAAACTTGTTGTCTTTCCTTAGAAATTTATCCATTGGCGTGGTGATCTGTGCATACCCCTTTATAAAATTATTGTAGTATCCTTTGTGTCCCAATGTCTCTCTCAATTAGCGGTCTGTTCTTGGTGGTGTAGATTAACAATTACTGCAATCCTGGCAGGATCTACTAGCGAGCCTTGCTTGCATACTATATGGCCCAATAGTATACCAAAAGGTGTTCTGAAGATGCACTTCTTGATATTTAACGATATTTGACACTTCTTTCATACTTCTAACATCATTCGCAAGACCTCTACATGGTCTTTCAACAGACTATAGACTGTCCAATCGTCCAGAAATACCTCTAGAAACTGGTGGATGAATTCCTTGAATGCCGCTATAACTACTCTGGAAAATATTGTTGGTGTGTTCTTCAATCCAAACAGAATGACTGTATACTGGTAGGATCCCCATTCTGTGGGAAAAGTGTTCTTGTATCTGTCTTCTGGTGCTATATTGATCTGATGGTATCTTGAGAATTCGTCGGTAAATGAATAATCTTTATGTCCTACTACATTCTCCAATACTTCATCTATGAATGGAGCAGGGAACGGGTCATGTAGGCATGCGTCGCTCAACTTCCTCAAGTCGACACATATTCTTACCCCCCCTTGTTTCTTCTCCTGAACTACCATTGGCCTTACCCATTTGGACTCTTCTACAGGTTCTATGATTCCATCTCCCAACATCCTATTGATCTTGGCTTTGAATTTTTTCTTATATATTGGGTTTAGTCTTATGGTCATTGTATGATCGGTCTTGCCCTATCTTTGAGAGGTATCTTCATTTCTTCTAGCTCTCCTGCTATGCCTTTCATTTCTGTGAACATTGTTGGGAATAGGTCGTTGTACTCGTGCAGTAACTCTGTTATACTTTCCATTGTTTGCTCATCCCAATAGTCTCCAATGTTGGCCATTTTGGGATTCTCATCTATCCCAATGTTGACTTTCTTCACCTTGATTGGTGCAGAAATTACTTCTGATTCCAGAGGTGGACCTTCCATTTCTCTCTCACCTTCAACTTCATCAATCTGAATATCGCGCAGGTCATCTTCATCTGGTGCTTCTTCCTGTACATGGTATCATGATAGTAGTTATTTTAATGTCTGTCTGTAATTTTGTTGTTCTTCTGTGATGAGTTCAGTTTTTGGTTCCTTAATGAATATCACCCCTATGATTTTTTTAAGTGCTTCGTCTATGTTGGGGTTCTCATGCTCAAATGAGAAAGTGACTGTAAAGTTCTCCTGTAATATTTTCCAACTCATAGTTCCTCTGTGCAATTCTCGGTCTGTATACAAGTTTGTTGGGATACCTTCTAATGTGTGCACAAAATGATGAGGCCATTCCTTCGTTCCTCCAGTGGTGTCATTTTCCATAGTTCTCTGCACTTATCCAAGTGTTTTTCTGGTGCCCCCTATCCATCATGTTTCTGCAATTGGTTGCTTCCTTCTTCTGTGCCAAACCTAATGCGCAGTAACCGCTTACATTGGTACCAATCCTTGGCTATTTCTTTGTGTACACCCCACCATCTTCCAGGTGTTGCCTTGAGTGTTATATCCAAGGCCAAGAACCTCTGATTTTCTAACACTTCATCTTTGTACCATATTAAGAATTCTTATAGGTCATTCACCGCATGGAATCTGGGAGGTTCCCTTATCTCCGTACCTACCCATCTTACTATGCGGTCTATTCTTGCGCATCTTCTTATGGAGACTTCGTGTAACCTCTATTGCCAGTTTTCTAAGCATGTATCTGAGTCTGACGCACATGAGGTGATGCTTTTCCAACTAAGTACCCCATCTTCAGTTGGGTTCACGTAATATTAATCTCACGCAGTTCTTCTATACAACTGGTTGATTTCCTCCAAGTCCAAGAAAGTAGGTTCTACAAACCTTTCCCCTTCTCATGGGTCCAATGGCGCAATGACTCTGTATTCTCCTGACTCGAAGGTCATCTTCTACATCTTTAAGTTGATTATGGCATGGTTATCAAATTCCCAATGCAAGACCATCAATATCGGATAAGGTGTTATGTCATTCACTATCTCGATTACTTCGAAGTCGACCTTAGTATGTACTCCATCCAGGTCTACTGTTACTCCTTTTAGTCTTCCAATTAGTAGAACTCTATGTTGATTTGCTAGTTTCAGTTGAACGGGTGAATATCCTAATGTGGGTTCTCCCATACATTTCCATGTCTTCTTGGGTAATACATTGACTTCGGATCCTAAATCCAATGTAATATCTCCCATGTTGAAATCTCCAATGTTGGCGTTCAGCCTGAATTCCCTACTTGTATTCCTCCTTGTATGTAGGTGATTGATTGTTTTATCTTCTAACTTTCCTTTTTCTTCTATGCTACATATTTCTAGCATATTGTGTAATACTTTAACAGAGGATGGATCATTTAGTAGTTTAACACAGGATTGCCAAAAACCTTTAATCGTACTTACTTGTCTGAGGGGTTGTGTTTCTTTGGTGTGATCCAATGATGGAGGCATATCGTAAGTTGGTACTTCCTTATTATGTTGTGCAGTTGATGTAGATGCAATGTTTGGATTCAGGAATTCTTTCCTGGATTTCTTGAATATATCCTTCTCGTTCTGCACATCAAACTACTTCTTTGGTTCAATATTCTTCTTCACCCATTGGTGTTGTGTTGGCTCTTGTCTTACTGCATTGTTTCTTGTTTTATCTCCTCCCCATGTAACTATGTTGATGTTTCTTCCTTCATCCCTCGCTTCTGCTGAAATCCACTAAAAATTCTCATTGTTCTTATTTCTCTTCTCCTGGATCTTCCCTAATAGTGTCGGACATTATTTTGTGTCATGATCTGATGCGCGAAAATACATACAAGTCGATGGTGGAAGTGGGAATTCTCTTGCATAGTGTCCTGGTTGTTGACAATTGTGACATACCACTGGTCCTCTACCTATTCCAACACCTCCTCTTGCTCTTCCTCTGCCTCTGTAGCCAACTCGATCCCCTCGCGGTGCGTTATACTGAGGTGCTTGATTATATTGTGCGGTATTATAGTGTGGTTGTGTGGTATTATACTGTGGCTACATAGTGTTATATTGTTGCTACGCAATGTTATATTGTTGTTGTGGAGTATTGTATAGGGTTGGTACTTGGTTAAAATGAGGTGTGGCTTTCTTGGTCATCATTTATGCCTACACCTTGTATGTATCTGATGTTATTTCCCTCATAAGGTCCATGGTTCTACAATATTTGTCATCATGGCCTACTGACTTGCAAAATTTGCAATACGAACTCTTCGGTATTGTCTAGTACTTCTGCATCATTGGGAAGTGGTATGGATCATGACTCGGTTTCTTACATATCTCACACCAAATTCCTCCTATAGGTAACGGGTTTGGAATTCCTTCTGCCATGTATTGTGCGAATGTTGGACATTCATTCTTATGGTGTCCTTCTGTCCTACATGTGGTACACCAAACGGCTTCTCTTTTGTCCTTACCTTTGTTCTGGTTTAGTTGGAACATTAAGTTCTTTGGATCCTCCTTCATCTCCTCTATGGATGGATCTATCTTATGATATTGGTTCTCTTCCAGTTGTAGGGATTCTTGTAGAGCCTTTTCCTACATCTGAAAATTTTGTTGTCACAATGGATATTTCAAGTGAGGTAGCAGTGAATTGACGAACAAATGCCTATGTTGCATATTTGTCATGACGTATTTTAGCTTTCCCTTCAGTCATTTGAATCTCTAGTAGATCTCCCATACGGATTCTCCTAGTTTATGTCTAATCTTTATCATCTTGTTCATGTATTGATCCTCTGAACTTGGCTTCTGGAACTCATTTATCAACAGCTTCTTAATATCTCCAATCGTTTTGGCTGTCCCTGGCAGACTATTTGCAACTAAACTCATGTACCAATCCAGTGTGTGATTTCTTAATGAGATAACTAACTGTGCCAATTTATTGTCCTCGTCTGTGATCTGTTTCGCTTCCCATATCTTTTCACAGATAAAAAGGTGCTTCTCTAAGTCCTCTAATGCCTCTCTTTTGAATTTTGGTAACCTGATGGTTGGATCATGTCCTGCCATCCTGAATGTTGAACTACTCCCTCCGTGTGGTGTAGATACTTGACTAATGCTTCCTGAACTAGCTCCCCCATTTGTTGTTCTTTGTGTAGATGTACTTTTTGATGTCTTCCTTATCCTGAAATTTGGTTTTCTAAATGGTGGTGTTCTCCTTGGTGTATTAGTCGCACATGAGTTTATGGGTTCCACACTGACACTGATATGGATAGGAGTGTTTCCTTCTATTTTCTCTCTTGGACCTCTCATCTTCCTCTCATATGTTGCACACAAAATTTCCTCAATTTTCTCCACATCTCGGACATCCTCTACCTCCTATTCATCACTTTCCAACACTTCCCTCGCAACTATGGATCTCTTCTTGGTGTTTACCTTATATTGGTAGGGTACTCCAATGCACATCTTTCAAGTTGTTTCCATGATCCGCTTGATCTGGTCTTCGTCCATCATAATTGGGTCCAAGGACTCTTCCTTATTTCCTTTATCCCCTTCTCCTTCCATTTCTCCCTCTCTTGTCAGTGCTTCCCCCCTTCCCCCATGCACGCAGGGAATTTTAGCTATATGACTCCATTGTCATTACACCTTTGTTATATAGCAATATCTTAATGGAAGCATATAACGATCCAATGTACCTTCCTCGAGGTCCCTTCAAGAACTCTTTCTCGACTGTGATGTACAAATTCGATGTATCTACTGCAAACTTTGTGATAAATCTGACAACAATGTTGTCTAACCAGAAATATATTGCACGCGCAAATTTATTATGAACTCGTTGTAGCTACACGATCTCTTTAGGATTCCACTCTAGATGTCTGATTTGATTTTTAGGGTGGTTTTCTTTCAATATTTTTATCCACTCATGTATTACATGCGGGAAATTACAAAAAAAGACTTCATGCAAGTCATTGAATACGTACTTGTCTAGATATTTGTGTGGTGTAAACTTTGGATTTTTGTTATCCTTCTGCGCAAACTCTAGCTCCTTTGTCTTCAACCAGCTTTATATATTTGCCTTCATGGGATTCCATGGTCTCGACATCCCCTCAACGATTCATTTTCCGATTCATATTCCTTTTGACACGTATTCCCCCAACCTTACATACTCAATCCCATTTTCTTCCACACAACCGGAAACATTACCATTTGTTGTTTTTATATCTCTTTTCTATTGGTCTTGAGGATTCTTTATGGGGTATTCTGATTCTAATTGACCATCACAAATTGACACTAGTTTAGATTCAGTAAGCTTCCAAACAAAATCCCTTTAAAACTACCGGCCCCTCTGGTAAACCAGAGGGAAATGCAACACATAGAGTGTACTGCACAGTCTCACCCGAGATATCTCTATGGGTGGTTTCAATACTTAGGTGTTTGCAACCTGAGACTGAGTGAGATATGAGGTTGTGTGTTGTAAACTTTATTCATTCTATCCAACATCTAGTTATAACATTCATTATATTCATGCATGTGGAATATCGGATCTACTTAATTGTTTCATTTATCTAGAATTCATCAATTACTCAGACATAAATATGCATTCATTCATTCACATATCAGAGTTTTACCATGGTTCAGCCCCTCCTAGGCTACGTCCACAAATATTTGGCTCTTGAGATTTTATTATGGTTTAGGAATATATCACGTTGCGCATGGTTACAATATTAGTTATCTCTCCTTCCCATCGGCTCCTCGATCCCTGCAAGTCTGACTAGACCGCACCAAGCTCCTCATCTTGTGGTCTAACCCTTGGGAGTCTCTCACTCCTTCCCCATCTCACTAGATTAATGAATCATGTAGTTATTATAGTTCTCTCTCTCTCTCTCTCTCTCTCTCTCTCTCTCTCT
>ML780236.1:105292-172784 GCA_009831015.1 Picea engelmannii
TTTCCATCCCCCTCATGTCCTCTCAGTAGTACTTATTTATATCCTCGGCTCACCAGCCATTACAATGAATTACAAAAACCCTAACCCTAATGTCGTTAGCTCTTCCTTGCATGCACGTTTCGCATGCTTCTCTTACACGTGTTGCTTTTCCTTCGAGTTGTCTTTTGCATGCTTTTCCTCCCAAAATAACCTTTCTTCCTGGATAGGCCTACATCTAACGCACGTTATACAACTAGATAGGAATTGGGTAAAGGTCATTGGAGAACTTAAATATGTCATGATCATAATTGATACACACCCCAAATTTGTTCAAGTAATTGACATAATCATAGTAGAACTCCTGGAGGCCTATGGATTGTTGCTTAGCCGAGACTAGTCTAAGAAATTAAACAGATACTTTAGTACCAACTGGGCTCACCTTTGGTTTCCATTAAAAGGACATACAAACATGATCAATATTGATAGAGAAAGATATCTCAAACATATCGTCACTGATTTAGAGACTCCAAATGAACCCTCGTCAATAGAGTTCCCTGTTTTAGGAAACTACTCTTGTGATTCTGATTTCGGTAATTTCTGTCATCACTCATATAACATACATCCACTCAAAAATATTAAATGACCTTTCAAGTAGACTTACTAGCAGCCGCAAAAGAAAGAATCCTTTGTCAGGATTCTCCGATAGGAGTAATAGACGAGGAGGATGAAAGTGAAAAAATATCTAGAAATGAAGAAGTTAGTAATTCCCCCCCACAAATTTGGACATTGTACTTTGATGGTTCTAAATCGCAAGAAGGGTCGGGAGCAGGATGTATCCCCATTGACCCAAAGGGGAAACAAAACTTCTTATCCTGTAGATTAGAATTTGAATGCACTAATAACAATGTTGAATATGAAGCTCTAGTTCAGGGACTAAATAAAGTCATCGATCTAAACGTCAAGAAATTGAAATTTTTTGGAGACTCTGAAATTATCGTTAGGCAAGTGAAAAATACTATCCATTGCAATTCACCTCACTTAATAAATTACCAGGAAGAGGTGCACATACTAATAGACAATTTTGAGGCCTTCAACATTATTGTTGTTCCCAGGATGCAAAATAACCATATTGATGCTCTAGCCACTGCGGCCTCAAGATTATCTCCTTTAGAAGACTATGAAGCCTCAAGATTCATAGTGGAACTGCTCTACAAACCTTTGGTACCTAACACCATTTCTAACTGGAAAATCTTTGAGAGGGATGAACAAATTGTATATGTCCTTACTAATCAGGATAATTTTAGGGATTTTTCCATTGATGATGAAATATTCCAAGAACTACTCATAGAATCAAATATCCACGAACAAAAGAACAGAACAAAACACTCTGATGACAAACCAAATTTTTGCATGATACCAAAAGGAGTGGCCAATCTGGAGAACCTTTTTTACCTAAGGGAAATATTTAGAGGACCAAGGAATGAAAAAATAGGGAGCTCATGTCATATATATGAAACTATAAACCTAGGAACCCCTGAGAACCCCAAGAATGTCAATCTAGGAAAGACAGTGTCCAAAGAAGACAGGAAATATTATCTCAAACTCTTTAAAGAATATCAATATGTATTTTCTTCATCCTACCGAGAATTTAAAACTTATGATACTCGCATTATCCAATACACAATATCGTTAAAGTCTGGAGTAAAACCCTTCCAACAAAAGCTTAGGAAGTACCACCCAACTCTGAAACCTTTGATGTATCAAGAGATAAATAAATTATTAGATGCCAAGATTATCTTTCAAGTAAGACACTCTGCTTGGGTAGCCAATCTGGTACCTGTCAAAAAGAAGTTTGGGGAGATTAGTCTGTGTGTGGATTTCAGAAACCCTAATAGAGCATCAGAAAAGAATAACTATCAAGTCCCTCCCATGGAACATCTCCTACAGACAGTATCCAGCTCTTAAATATTTTCCCTCCTAGACGGTTTCTCGGGATATAACTAGGTTCTGGTTTTTGAAAATGATCGATTAAAAATTACCTTCCGGACCAAGTGGGAACCTTTTCTTATAAACACATGCCCTTCGATTTGAATAACATAAGATCAACCTTCCAGAGGGCCATGGGTGTGGCTTTTTGGGGATTAATTAACAAGTGTGTGGTAGTCTATTTAGATGACGTAACAATGTATTCAAAAACCAAGGAAGACCACATTCAACATTTCATTTAGATTTTTGAAAGGTGTAGGAAGTATGGAATATCATTGAACCCTAAGAAAACCATATTTGGTGTAGAGGAATGAAAACTATTAGGTCATATCATATCTCAAGGAGGAATTAACATCGAACCTGAGTGGATAAAAGAGATAGATCAACTCCCCTTGCCTCACAATAAAAAGGCCATGCAATCCTTCTTTGGGAAAATCAACTTTGTGAGAAAATTTACTCCTGACTTCACTGAAACCATTAAACCTTTACAAAAAATGATTCGCAATGATGCATATTTTAAATGGGATGAAGAAATTAAAGGAGCTTTTAACAACAATAAAACTACAATATCACAAGAACCAGTACTATGAAGCCCTGATTTCAGCAAACATTTCTTCCTTTATACCTTTGCTTCTGACCAATCCTTGGTCGCAGTACTTATGTAGAAGGATGATGAAAACAATGAGGCATCGGTATCATTTATGGGCACTAACCTTCAAGGAGACGAACTGAACTATTCGTCTATAGAAAAACAGGCTTATGCAGTTTATAAAGCGATCAAACATTTCAGATCCTATATCCTAAATAAGCATACTAAAGTCATAGTCCCTCACCCCGCAGCCAGAGCTTTGTTCACCCAACAAGAAATGGGAGAGAGGGGAAATTGAATGGCAGTCATTCAGGAATTTGATCTAGACACAAAACCTGCCAAAATAGTCAAGGGTCAAGGATTGTGTAGACTGGTTGTTGAGGCCCAAGATCTGGTCAACGCAGAAGACTCTGGTTGGGAAAATGAGTTGTCATTATGGTGCAGAAAATCCTTATATGTACCTCCTAGGAAAGAATCCTAGTATGGAAACTTGTCTTATCTCCTGCATCATGGAAATTTTCCAGAAAACCTAAACCCTAGAGAAAGGAGAGCTCTCAGGTTAAATTATGCTCAATATTGCCTCATAAATTATGTGCTTTTCCACGTAAACTATGATGGAGTGCCACTTAGATGTCTTGAACATGATGATGAATAAAAGGTACTGAAATAAATCCATGATGGCCCAGCAGGTGGACATTTTGCGGGATTAACCACGGCTCATAAAATATTGAGGGTTGGGTATTATTGGCCTACTTTGTTCAGGGACGCTCATGTATATGCCAAGAAATTTAAATCTTGTCAAGTGAGCGTTGGTATGAAAAACAGATCAACCATTCCACTCCAGTCAATGACCATATCCAGACCATTCAAGCAATGGAGAATAGACGACATAGGAGAAATTACTCCCAATTCTTCGAAACAACATAAATATATCTTGACTACTACAGATTATTTTACGATATGGATGGAGGCTATCCATCTCACACACGTTAATGAAAAGGTAGTAATAAAAATTTTAGAACAACAACTGATAACAAGGTTTCGATTACCCTCCATCCTCATTTTTTACAATGCTGTCTACTTTTCTTCCATGCGCTTGACAAAATTCTCCCTTGATAAGGGGATCATAATAAGATATTCTACAAACTATTATCTGCAAGGGAATGGGGTATCATAGTCAACTAATAAAAACCTGGAATGAATTTTAAAAAATAAAATTGTTGAAAATCATAGGAATTGGCATAATTTACTTCATAATGCCCTATGGGCCGATAGAGTAACCTAAATAAGCCATAGGAAACTCTCTATACTTTCAGGTATATGGGAAAGAAGCCATTCTTCCAAACAGATAGTAACTTCCATGTTTACAGCTTTCCCAGTCATCAAGAGGTCAGCCCTCATCTTCTCTACAACAAAGGATTGATACCCTTCTCATGCTGGATGAAGAAAGAGAAAAGGCTAAAATTAATTTCACTGCTCATCAGTAGGTAGTTATAAGATGGTTCGAAAAACATAAGGCCAAAGGAAAAAATTTAGAGGTAGGAGACCTAGTCTTGAAGTGGGATAAAGAAAACGAGTCCAAAGGAAAACACTCAAAGCTCCAAAATCTATGGCTCAAACCTTTTCAGGTGGCCGAGAAGATCGAGGCAGGCACCTACCGATTGCAAAATCTAAGGGGGGAATCTGACACCCTCCCGGTGAATGGCCAGGCCTTAAAACAATACTTCTCCTAAAAAAATAAAAATAAAAATGTGTGTCTTTTGATGCTTTGTTTGAGTTTTTGTTTCATTTTAGCATACATTTTGATCAGGATGAGTGTGTGGGTTTAGGGAAGACCGACTATGAACTCATTTTTATTTATTTCTTTTGCTTGTTATTTTCTTTTAATTAATTTGTGTTTCGTAAAGCAGTGGTTGACTTTAATAAATACGTTAAAGCAGACTATGCTCCTAACCTACACTTACATGCAAAATAAGAGACCTTGGGAAAATACAAATTTTCAAAATCATATTTGTCTTTGTAAGCATACTACCTAGGGAAGCGATGAAATATCTGCCTAGTGGCATGGTAATGCTAAATGGAAAGATGGATAGATGGAAACAATCACATGTACCTATTTACATAGCCAAAAAAAAATCCACCTTAACACTTTCACCTTGTCAAAAAATAGATATCCTTCTCTCTTACTCACTCTCAATATTTATTCTAGAAAACAATGATCCATAAAAAGAGTGTAAAGTCCGAGAGGGTATGCAGATAACTCCTCTGGGGCTATGGACGCTCAATAGTAGTGGAACAAGGTCTGTGATGTCGGGGTGACTCCTTCGGGACTATGGACGCTCGCTCTTAATGGAGAAACACTGTAATAAAGGGATGATAGCTAAATGGCCTCACACCAATGGACTCCCTATCCAACTCTTGTCTAGAAAGGACATGGATTGAGGTTAAAAGGAAAGAGGGTGGAAAAGCTAAACCCCATAGGAAGATTTGTATTTGCGAACCCAATAACTTGTGTACACATTGATAGAAAAGGTTCTATTGAAAAGGAATAGAATAAATCCATATGGTTTCTCAACCAATTTTCATAGGCTAAGCACGAGGGAAGGAGCAGAGATTTTATTTTCGTCTAGCGAATCACCATTTGTTGAGAACTCAACACACCCTAAAAGTTTTGTGATTTTTTCTTTTGGGTACCACTTTATCTTTTATGAATTTAGTCAATTGTGCAGGGATCAACGGGTTTTTCTTGTTGTTATTTTTTAATCATCGATCACATTCGATTTGGTTGGAATTGTTGAACAAATTGACTTTTTCTCTAAGTAAACCTGGAATTTAGACTAAGTATACGTAGCTTAAAATTTGAGCCACGCACCCATCATTAGCATCAGAGAAATCCGAGAGGTAAAATGACCACATAACAATGATAATTGTTGATCTGTGATCATTGATGCACCATCGGCATCGGAGAAATGGGAGGAAGGGTGTGTCATTTGCTGATTTTGGCTTGCGAAAAAGTTTTCTAAAAAATCATTGATATACCATTGGCATCGGTAAACCAGAAGGTTAAATCGTCAACATAGGTAACCACAATCGTCAATCGTTGATCATCAATATACCATCGGCATCGGCAAAGAGGGGAAAGGAAACGTCAACCTGTGTCAGAAGGAAAATCCCCAACACCGAAAAGAAACGCTCCTCACCCCCCTCCTGCCTCTTTTCCCTATGCCTTCATCAAAATTATTCCTCTTCTGGTTGGTTAAGTCAGTTTCCCATTACTAAATGACTTGGTTTTTCATCATTATCTTTCTTGATTGATTCTTTGTGCAAATTGTTTTTGTTTTCTTGAAGGATAATTGCATGTCGTGATTTGGCTCGAAAGATTTGTAATTATGTTTGCTATTGATTGAGTGTAAAGCAGGTCCACCAAGTATTTTGTGTGTGTAGGAGACATCCAGGACCACCGAGTCCTTTGTATACGCAGTAAGCTTCTGTAGGAAAGATGCATCAATTCGGAGTAGTCCATTTTGGGCTTCGATTTCAAGCCAAACAGACAGGTCAAATATTCAACAATGGAGATCTAATAGTCGATGCAGATCAACGGATCTCGTGCATGTGGAGTCTCAAACTCACGCGAGGTTTAATCGTAGAGTTACACAAACTTCACTCCATGACTTCGAAGCCAAAATGTCCAAGCTCATCTTTGTCGAAAACTTTTGAATGTCGAACCACCGCATCGCTTCGCGAGATCAACCATCCGGGAGATCTCCACACTTAGCACTCAAAAAATATTGAATGTTGAAATGTTGGAGCCACGTGGAATTTATCAATTAAGACACATGGAATTCATCAGTGGAGACATGTGGCACTCATTTCAAACACCTTTGGTTACATCATCTGCCCATTTCCGTGTGACAAGTGTCACCCTTCTTTATGTGACACGTCAGCAATATGACATCATACTGCCACGTTAGATTTGGGAGATCATCCTCTGGGGGATTTTCAAGCACAACATTCAAAAAAAATAAAAAAATCATGAACCCCGAAGAGCCAGAGTCCTAAAGTCCCAAAATGATGAAGGTTAAAGTTGATCTCAGGTTAATAAGTAATTAGTGTTGGTTAATGACTCTGGGATTTCTTTCCTCCAAAGGATATGTATACTCTATGCTCTGCAAGGATGATTTTAGGGGCTAAATTTCTCTCATGGGCTAATTTTCCATGGTTTTTCCAAAAACGAGATTCGCTATTTTAAAAAAGATTCACCCAAATTCTATAGGATAAAATTATTTTACCTTAAAAATCGCCAAATTTTTTATAAAAACTATATAAAATACTTAGGAATTTGAATATTTTATAAAAATATCGCCAAACATTTATAGTTGACATATGAAGGATTAGTAAGATTCGCTAAGGTTTCTACATTTTAAAATAAATTTCCATCCTTAAAATCATCCATGTCTGAATCCCCCGAACGTCGGAGTTTTGAAGTGGCTCATCCAAATTTATTACACATTTTGAAATGTTTAAAAGGGGGCGCCAAACCAGGAATGGATAAAATACATGTCTAGACTAGAGAAAGAATATCAGAGACTCTGAAAAATGCCATATGACTTCCTTTTTTCCTCCATGGGATAAGTGGGGAAAAAACACTACCAACATCCAGCTATCTCCTATTGGCCTCCAACAACGCGTTGCATGCCAATGCTCAATACAGAATGCAATTATGTTACTCCCAGTCATTTCCTGCCAAATCTCGATTCACCCCAGCATGCGCATCAATCTAGCTTCAATGCTAGTAGCATTTTTAATTGTTCAATTGCAAAACTCCTTTAAATTCACACATAATAAGTGGTTTTTTTGTGTGATGAGAAGCACTCCTTTTTGTTAAGTAAAGTTCGGAGTATTCATTAGCATACTCTAGTAGTGTGTTTTAGTTAATTTAATAAGTTGCTTTACATTCGATGTGTAGAGCTAAGCCTCAGTTCCACACACCTCCACATCTATGATAAATAGGCATCTTTTGTATGTTAGAGAGGTCGATGGTTTTGGAGAGAAAGACCTTTTCTGAAATTTTGTAAGAGAACTATTTATGTGCAAGTTATTTTAATTAATAAATTATGTTTAGAACCAAAGACACTTCTATCATCTAAGGCATGAATGTGATTGGACAGAGGGGGATTATCTCTATCTTTGGATTTAATAATTGTTGTTGTATTGAGTTAGAGTTGTTGTATCTATTATTTAAAGTTATCTTATAATGCTACAATAGTTATTTTATTCTAGTTGATGAATATAAATCGATTGTGTTAACATGTGATTGATAATAAAGCATTGAATTTTTTATTTTTTTTGCGTTACCTTCTTGTCACATAAATATTCTTTTTCTGTAACTGTTATCTCAAACAATGTTGAATGTCTATTAATCAAAATGGTATTAATGCTAGTTTGAAGTAGTTTAGATCTTTTTCATATGCATGCTAAGGTATAAAGGTTATCATGCAACCCATCCTTCCCCCAATACATAGTTAGCTTATATTTGTCATCTAGTTTAAAGCTCTATATTTCTTTTGTTATAAACGTTTTAAAAGAACCAAAGAGAGAACCGCATAGCCTGAGGAAATTCTTCACAGAAAAGACATATCTTTCAATCACAATTATAGCCCATTGATAATTCCAGCCAGATCACGAATCTGGAGAACCTTATCACTCATCAAACTCTTACGAGTCTAATTGGGCCTCTTAAGCGAGTTTGGCTCATGTTGTTGAGTTAAAGGGATCTTCGACCCCTCAACATGTCGCAAGAGAGATGAAATATTCATACGATTGAAGATCCTCTTCGACGCAACAGAAACAAACTATCCTAGTTTCGGCGACGAACTGTGTGTCGCAAGAGAAATGAACAAACGATAGTTGCAATGAACTATTCATATGATCGACGATCCTCTTCATCATAAGAGAAATGGAAAATGGTCGATAGTTGCGATGAAATATTCATACTATCGACGATCTGTTTCATCGTAAGAGAGACGAAATATATCTATTTAAAAAAAATATATATTAAAGATTAATGCAAGAATGAGGTGTTTGGATGTTGTTATGGTCATTCTTTGCAAATATTCCATATGAATATATTTCTTCTCTTGACGCAAGCACTAGATTATGGAAATAAATGTTATGGAGCTATTCAGAAAAACAAAAACAACAAGAAGTCATCACCAATACTAACTTCCATTCATTCATAGGGAGGTGTATAAACAATATTTCATGCCAAGAGAAAATGAAGAGTCATGGAAGTTTGCATCCCATATGTTCATATCTTGATTAGTCATAATAGTTTAAACTTTACACATCATGAAGATGAAGAGATAGAGGACTCGACAACCAATTATGATGGTTGAACTTGTTTGTAGTAATCTTGTTGAGTTTTCTATATGCATTGGCACCCCTACACCAATACATGTGTGTGCATCAACATTCAGGTACACACAACTATGCCCAATTTTATGCACCCTACTCGTGCATGTGCTTAAATATAGTTTGCATCGGGATCTAAACAAGTGCACCTCACTCATATTATTGGGTCTGCACATGAACACAACACTACTTTGTTGATGAATGCAGCTATGTGAGACATCCTCCAGCTTACAAACCTATGAGATGTGAATCATTGCATCTATGTGAGTCTTTCTCTCAGCTTACAAACTTGAGAGAAAGCTCGTAAGAAGGGTATGTGGTTCCTTCCTAATATAGATCTAGGAACATGGATATGACCTCCTCCATTCAGAGAGTTGAGAAGAACTCCAGATGATTATCCAGTGGGAAAGGCGATCTGTTGAGTTAGATGTGCATGTGGTTGAGCACAAGGTGAATGTGTCAAATCCCAAAGTGTTGGGTGCATCGTCATGTGAACAATAAATGAAGATGATGTATTAGCCTCCTCTGAGAAACAGAGTTGACGAGAAAAATCTAGATGATTCTCATGTGCGAGGCAGTGGAAAAGAAGATCTGTAGAGTGGACGTGACTATGGACGAGCACAAGTGAACGTGTGAAGATCTAGTACTTCTGTGTAATGCAGTGAGCCAGAGATATGACATACATATAAATGTTCCCCTAGTGGATGAGCACTAGTGGGTGTACCATATCCCTTGCTATATATTGTTCAAGAGTCAGACCTACCTATAACCCTAATTGTTATGTAAAGGGTACAGGTCGACCCCACCTTAATGTGATTATTAATAAATGTAAAAGATAATTAATCTGGTTAATATTAATTATATTATAAGCTAGTGAGGTCTGACCTGTTGTGCCAATAGACACTTATGTTGACAGGTTCAGTTTAGTATAAGTAAAGGTAGATTCTCCATTGTGGAATCATATCTTTCATGTGAGTTTGGAAATTTCAGCAAGTACATTTACTTGGGAAAAGTGCACACCTCTCTTGGGTGCTAGTACTCTAGGGTTTGAGCACCCTCTTTTGTGCTAGTTATTTCTTGGTGGTGAAGGTATTTCTCTTGAAGAATATAGCAAAGGAATTGGCTAGGTTTTCTTCCCTTGTTGAGAAGGGTTTCCCAGGATACATCTTGTGTTCTTGTGCATGGTGTTTCTTCTTGTGATCTTGGTTGCTGCAACATTATTGTCTATGGTTAAGTTAAATGCTAAAATGGAATGAACTTCATGCTTAACCTAGCTTATTGAAAATCAGCATGGTATCAGAGCAAAAGAGCCCATTGCAGAAACATTTTCCAGCCATCCTCTCTCACTTTTGCAGAAACTGTACGACCCTCCTAGGGTTCCCAAAAATTATGTACGACCCTCCTTATTTCTCAGTTTCAGCCCTTAATACTTGGACGTTGGGAAAAATTTTGGAATAGGAGTGCACGACCCCCTTCAGTGCACCTCCAGCAAGCTTCAGATCAAAATTCCGGGCATTTTGAAATTTTGGTCCTAGGGTTTCGCTAAATTCTGCATAAATTTCAGTATCATGGTTTCTGCAACTCATTGAAGGAGTTATTCAGCTCACCAATGTTCTCCAATATTTCAAAGGATTATTTTTGGTAGTCATAAGTCCAATAAAACCTAAAAGTTCTATCCTAGCCTAGCCATTAAGTTTTCTAGCCCAGTTGACAAAGGGTTGTGAAGAATCTAAAAATTATGATGAACAAAAACTATGATGGAAGATAAGCTTGATGGATCAAGCAACTTCAAGTTCTTGGAAGACAAGACTTCAGAGGAAGACTTATTGTGGGTAATAAAAACGGTTTACCAAATACAACTATAAATGAATGGAAGGAAGATGACGTCGGGACAAGGAAACCAATAACCTACTCAAGCCCTTACATTGAAGGGTCGGCTTCAAAATAAAAAAGATGAAAAAAGGTGACACCATGACTATATTCTTCATAAATATCTCAGAATATCGAGATCATCCAAGAGCCATTGGAGAATTCATATCGGCATCCTCAGGTATGCACTAGTATGTATTATTTGTATCATTGTCATGAGGGAAATTGCAGGAGGAAGGAACATTTTGTTGAAGTCATGAATCCAGAGGGATCTCAGTGCATTCAGAGGAACAACACACTCAAAGTAAAGACTCCAAGTTTGATTATTGTAATTTTCATTCCTAAACGTGCATATCTAAAAGTTTGCTACATTACAAGTAGGTGTTGTAGCTGTGACATCATTCCTTAAATTGTTTTAATTCTAGAGATGCACTCATTATTCTCCTTTAGGAAATATTCTGGTTTTGGTTCCTCTTGTTTTCTTGTTCCATACAGGTTAACAACAAAGGAAGGTGTTTATCCTTCAGAGGGATCCACTTGACTCAGAGGTACTCAAAACTATTTGAGAAAGAGGAGGAATAGAACCATCATTGGGGAAACCAATGCAATAATACATGATCAGAATATTTCTATGATTCTATGGGAAGAAGCATGCATGAAACAGTATATGTTCAGAACAAGAGTCTTTTCCAGACTTTGAAAAACATAACTCCCGAAGAAGTCTTCACCGGAATGAAGCCTAAGATTGAACACTTTAGGTTATTTGGGTGCCCAATGTATTTTCATGTACCCAAAGAGAAGAATTCCAAGCTAGATCGTTTATAAAGAAAGGATATAATAAATATTCAAAGACATTCCAGATCGACATCCCTGTTTAGAGACAGATTAAGACAAGCAGAGTCGTTGTCCTTGAAGAAGAGATAATCTTTAAAAGATCTAGAGAATCTCATATGGAGATTGATGGTAAGACAATACCTTCTTCCCCTTCATCATTTCAAAGGGAGAGAAACATTATTCCAGTTGATCCAGTTCATATGTTCAGGGATATTGAAGTAGGTCATAAAAGGCCTACCTAGACTCACTCTGCAAGAGGCAGAGAAACATACAAGCCTCTCAAGGCACATCCCAAGAAATCAAAAGATATTTTCGAGTTAATATTCAATCATGAGCCACTTCATTGATGTTGAGACTCCTTGTCTTAGAGAAGCAACATTATAATAGGTAAGGCAAGATGCCATGACAGAACAATACCAGTATATCTTAAAGAATTATGTATAAGATATTATTCAGGGACTTGAAGGGAAGTCTGTGGTAACTTCCAAGTAGATCTATAAGAGCAAGCATGCAGTTGATGCAAGTGTCGAGAAATACAAAATGAGATCTATAGCCATAGGTTTCTCACAAACAGAGGGAGTTGTCTATGATGAGACACTTGATCCAGTAAACCCAATACACTTCCATCCGTACTACCATCCATGAGTTGGAAACTATATCAGATAGATAGATTCTTGATGAGTTTGGATTTCAGTAAGAGTGTTGTTGATCCAAATCTATATCATTACAGTGTGGTGACGAGAGCTTGATTTTAATGACATATTCAGAAATCCTTGTTGTTGGATAGAAGCGTTCCTTGACTTCTAAATTTGAGATGAAGAATTTGAGTGTGATACACAACTTCTTGGGACAAGAAGTATGACAGAAGACCAATGAGATTTTCCTGAGTCAAGGAAAATAGACAAGAAGTTCAGTATGACAGAATGAAAAATCCACTGCGATGGATTTAAAGAAGAATATTGATGATGATTCAGACGAGACTAATCCATAGCTGATTGGATCACCGAGGTATCTGGTTAAACACCATACT
Source organism: Picea engelmannii (assembly GCA_009831015.1). Lineage (NCBI taxonomy): Eukaryota > Viridiplantae > Streptophyta > Pinopsida > Pinales > Pinaceae > Picea > Picea engelmannii. The sequence continues at coordinate 117,991 of ML780236.1, forward strand.
TGATTCATGTCATGCAGTAAATGTGCTTAGTCATTTCATGAGTCAACTGAGACAAACTCACTAGACAACAACAAAACATGTATTGAGATATATGTGAGGCACAGTTGGATATGGCATGAGATATGCCTCTAGTGTGAACTTGAGTTTGCAGGATATGTCGATTCATATTGAGCAAAAAGTACAGTGAATCGAAAGAGCACATCCGGTTGATGTTCTACCGTGAAGTTTTCCATGATTTCCTGATGCAGCAGAAAACAAAACTATGTGACCTTGAGTACCACAGAGGCAGAGTATATAACATCAAGTTTTTGTTGAGTCCAAGGCAAAATCTAACTCTCCAGCCTCGCTAACTTTTGTGATATTGGTTGTAATCATGTGTGCATGTAGTTAGACTAGTTGATATATCTCAACTTTCTCTATATGTTCTCTTCATGTCATTCTAAATTTTGTACTTAAAAGATTGTAATTGTTGTATCCTGCTATCGTTATCTAAATGAGGTACAAATTAGAGCATAAGACAATGTCTTGTATGTGTAAAATCTCACTGTAACTCCTTGGAAATGAGGCAATTGTAAGCACTCATGTTGTCGTATGTTCAATGTTGCTAGTTATGCATAATGATCATAAACAATGGAATTGAATGGCTAGAAGTAATGATTACATCTACACCACCATTTACTATTTTCTCTTCAAACAAAATTGAGAGATCATCTATGTTATCACCAAGACAACAAAATTATAAGACACTCCTTGAATTTGGACATGTGTGAGTAGTTTTTCTAAATGAATTCTAAACATGCCCTTGATAATGATTATTGAAATTGAATCATAGACATCCCAAGCTCTATGCAGTAAACAAAACAACACAAAACAAACTTTCATATTCAAGAGGAGTTTGCTCTCAAAACATATAGTAGAATGAACAAGAAAGAAGTTGAAACTTTCATATTCAAGAGGAGTTTGGTCTCAAAAAATATAGTATAATGAACAAGAAAGAAGTTGAAAGTAAAAAATGAAACCAGAAATAGGTTCCAGGAAAATACTAGTCCTAGAATAATAAAAGAATATTTGTGAGTACTTTTTGAAGATTTAATAATTTCAAGGTTTCTACAATATGTAACCTATATAAAATCCTAGCAATTTTCGAGCAGAAAACAAATGTTTCACAAAATAATCAATAAAAAGTCACAGAGACACTTGGATGAATAGAAGCAGAGAAAAAAGAAAAATAGAGAACAAGGAACTACATTATGTCACTTTACTTCATCTCTTTCAATTTTCCAACTACAGTAACAAATTTACAATGAAAAATAGAGAACAATGAACTACATTATGTCACTTTACTTCATTTCTTTCAATTTTCCAACTACAGTAACAAATTTACAATGAAAAATAGAGAACAATGAACTACATTATGTCACTTTACTTCATTTCTTTCAATTTTCCAACTGCAGTAACAAATTTACAATGAAAAAGAAGGTGAAAAATTCAATCTGACATTTGGCAAAAGTTATGATATACAGCGTCAATAAATGATATACACATTTCCAAAATCCACTTTTTCCTTTCTATCTAAACAAGTCCCTAGGAATAGGTGTGGGAACAAGGGATGCATCGTGAGAGGACTTGTTTACCTTGTAATCCATCATAGTTGAGAATCAAAATCAGAAATATATAAAAGGGGAACATCAAACTCTTCTTTAATATTCATATCATTTGAAGAAGCAAGCCCAATTATAAAATCTTGAGGAAATAGACAACTACAATTTGTAGGGATTTCAAAATAAGTTGGAACCTTTGGGAAGGCCTTTGTTGAAACATACAAAAGATAAGTGGAAGAATCCATTTTTAGTAAGTCCTGACATCTTAAATGTTAAAAGATGGCCACATTAAGTGGAAATCATAACTATGGAATGAACCCTATGCAATACAGTAAGAGAATACTCTGAAATTGTATGTTGTGGCTTCAATTTTTTTAAGTCTATATTTATATTATTTTTCTTTGTCATGGTTACGATATGCTTCAGTCACAAAATATAGACAAATTTACAAACACAAATGCATGCAAATTCATCAAACTTTCTCCCACCCTTTGTACATTATCTGTTACAATATTTATAAAAACCAATGAAATTTGGTTTGAAACCGATTGACAAAAATAGAGAAAAGTAGTTTAGAAAATCAGGATCCTTGAGATATTTTAGTAGCTTTATCCTTATATTCGCCCCTTTTACCTTGGTAGTGTCTTAATCTGATTGGTTGATGTTTGGACCCATACTTAGTTTACAACCAGATGGTCATTTACAAGGACCTGGAAAATTACATTTAATTTTACCCAATCTTACTATTTCCTTCCATTGTAATTCAGAAGGAATATCATAATCCATCATTTCTTTTATTAAAATTTCCAAATCGATGCAAGAGGCATACAACATGATAGGAAGGCTGGATTTTATTATCTTAAATGTATTCAAAATTTCAAAATTTGTGGCTATCTTTTCTACCACAGTTTCCCCCTTTAAAACATCATCTAAGTCTTCAAACCTAGAGTGATCCATCCTCTCTTGTGTCAAGAGTTCATTGTAGGCTTCATGTTCATGTAACTTTCCCTTTCCATCCTAGAATGATGGGAGACCTTTGATAAATAGTTCTTCAAACAAATCCTTAAAATCTTGAACACTCTTTTCCAATTGGGTTGCTTTATTCTGGATTGAATTCGAGAGGTTGTGCTTGGTTATGATTCTTCTAGCCCATATTATCAAAACAGTTCTATATTTGACCCCAATTGTCTGCAAACTTGATGAAGGAACTGTATTAAGGAGATTGATAGCATTGTGGGCCCATTCTGCCGGTCTTTTTGATAAAGATTCATTAATAATTGTGCATCTTTGTTTAGCCAAAACTGCAATGTTGTCCTCATCATTAAAAAAATTTAGACATGTCCTAAGTTTTGTAACCTCAACTGATATGGAGTCCTAGATGATGTGCTTGGATCCTTGTAACAAAAATTTTCCTTTAAGCCTGGAGTTTATCTTATTCACCTTTTCATGAAGGAATGCATTTTCCTTTTTAAGTTGTGATACTCTTTCATCCCTTTTTTGTGCCTCTTATTCCATTTTCTTGACATTATCTTTCAATTCTTTTATTTTCCCATCCTTTAAGCTAACATGAGACATTGCCTGGAAAATGTCTTCAGTGCCTGATTTTCTTTCAGTAGTAGAGGGTGTAACAGAGGGTACAACAGAATACAAAGCTATGACTCTAATTGCCATTTCTGTCTTTTCTTTTGACCATTCTAGTTTTTCCTTTTCCAGTTGTAGAAATTTAGCCCGAAAATCTAGTGATTGGTTCTTGAAAGCTTCCTTTTCTTGTTCTAATGCTACAAGTTTTTTAGTCTATGGATGCTCTGTAGCAAGAATTTCCAACTTTTTCTTCAGGTTTTGAATCACTTTGTCTTTCTAATCCAACAAGGCTTTCATTGCTTTGGGGCCATCAACTTCAAGTTTCTTTATTTGAATATGCCATGCTTTATTTGATGTGTTTTCCTTTCTGAGCTGACCTTCAAGCTTGGAAGCTAGTGATGTTAATTTTGTGTTTTTCAAATTTAAATTTAAATAATCTGAATATAGCAGGTCACTAGCCTACTTGTGGAATTGAACCTTATCTGGGGCATTTATTTTATCATACTTTATTTTGATCTCAAAGACCTTATCTTATTCTTCTATGGAAATGTTGAATGTTTTCATTTATGTGTCTCTGTCTGTGAATAAACAAGACTTGTGTTGGGAAGCTTTATTTACCTAAGGCATTATATTCCCGATCTCACTTAGTGATTCCTTTGTTTTTTCTGCATACCATTTAGATAAACCTTCCTTTGACTGGTAGGCTTCCTCTGAGGCCTAAGAAAAATAGTATTTATGGCTATGGAAGGCTCCTGAACTACCTTCACTTTCCAATGGATCTCTGGATGCAATTACACTTGTACCACTCTCCACCATGTCTAAACCTATTTTTTCTTTATGCCCTTAATCCTCCAAGTCTACATACTGCTCTATCTGGATGGTTTTCATTTTCTTTCTGGAAGTGTGTTCAAGGTCTATGTACATTGCCTCTGAAACAATCCTCTTACTATGTGTACTAGATTTTGGAAACTTTATTACCACATTTGGAATACTCTATTGTGTTGGTGCCTTTAGTACGGGGGCTTCAACATCCATAGATTCTTCAAGATTTACAAAATTCTCCAGGCCTTTAATAGGCTCATGCTCATATGGAGCATTCTAGTTCATTTTCCTCCTTCTAGATATGATCTGATGAGGATCATATTTTTTACCTGACATTTGTGCAAAAACCAAAGCTTTGAGCTTTGCCTCAACCAATGCTAGACATGTTCTAGATTTTACAATGAATGGGCCAATCACAAAAGGATGAAATTTGATGAAATTTTCAGTTTCATATATGATTCTATGTCTTATGAACTCTAGAGAAAAAATTCAAGGGGTCAAAAATATGGGCAACAAATAATGAAACTCATGAAATTCATATACCCATATTATTTTTAGAATTTATGAAAAGGATCAAGTCTCCTACTTTGTCTTCTGGATTCTGTAGGTGAATTCTCATTTCTTCAATAAATATAGGAAGTTTAACATTGAAAATCATTTGGTAGGACTTTGACATGACTTTATTGATAATAATTATTGAATTCATCATGTTTCTTTCAATAGATATTGATTATTCTTCAAGGATCTCTGCATTGTTGATGGTGAGAAAAATCTCCACCATATATGTACAGTATTTGAAGTGTCTAAGAGAGTGGAAGTTCACTAGCTGTTTGTGGATGGTATCATCTAGGAACTAATCAAAATTAATGTAGACAACTTGACCTGACTCTGACTTGAAGAATTTGAGCAGGAAACTTAACATGACCTCAACTATGAATCTATCACTATCAAGACCTAAAACCCAACTTAACAAAGAGAAGACACATTGAACCTCACTAACCATGATATCGATTCTTAAGGGAAAATATAAACTTTGTGGGAACTAATCAAGCTTGATAATCATTCTTAAAAATTGATTTTTAATCTTTGGTTGACACTCCCTGTAGACTCTAATAATTTCTTCCTCATCAAAAGATTCAGAATTATCAGAGGAAAACTTAGGAATTTTTAATGACTCCTTGATTGACACAACATCAATTTTACACAAGACTTTAGACCCCTTTTTATCAATTACAATTCTTTCCAACTCTGAGTATTGCTCTGCACACCATCCTATAAATTTGGTAAACTCGAAACACAATTCGGCTGCATACGAAATGAGAGAATCTTGGACAGACTCCAAAAATGGCAAACCTTTCCCTCTAATGTCAGCTAAGTTACTTCTTAATTGAGAAATAGGGGCAATAATCGGGGTCACAAACACCATTATCTATATCGATTAGGGATTCTTCATTAATTTTTGGGCTTTGTTCAAATACTTTGAGAACGATGGGATCCATGGAAACAAGAAAAAATACCTGGTAATGGCGATTATAATGGCATTGAGAATTCAAAATTCAGTCAAAGGTGACAGTTGAAAAATCTCCAATAGTTCCTTCTTTGAAAAAGATAAACAAAAATAAAAGTCACATCAACTTTAAAATCTTCAACATTTCGAAGCGGCAGGTCAGCGGTTTCAATGTAAACCACTTTTTTCTCTGCAATCATCCTGTGTTGACACGTCTTTACCTTCAAAACTCATGGTTTCCATTTCGGAACCACTTTAGCGAATTAACCTTCATGCACTTTCCAGGCCCGCAATGCACACCAACCATTGATATGTCCCAATCACAATCGTCACAATTGATATTTGATTTCTTTCCATCATCGTTATTTTCCATCATCGATATTTGATTTCATTCTCATAATATTTCGATGTCAAACCTTTTGCAAGGAATTACACTCTGCTTTAAAACTCTTCACAACCTATTTATTTTGAAAATGGAAAACCATCATAGTAAAAATCATGCCATCATTCAAAATTCATTTGTACATTGATCCAAAATTATGTTAATTATTTGGGTTGGTTGTCATTGATGTCAACCGTTGAAAAAAGTCTGGTAGAAAATTTCGGTAGCACAAAGGTTTGGGTAATGGATCCAAGTTTGTTTGATGGATAATGGTATGAGTTTTGATATATTTGTAGGTAATAATATTCTATATGGATATTACATGTCATTCCATTTCCGATGGTAAGTGGAACGTCACATAACTCCTCACGGTTAGAGAGTTATAGCCATGTGAAGTTGGAGAACCCTCATGAGTCATCTAGAAGCCCCAAAAGGTCAAAGTAGTCAAAGTGGTTTAAGAGATTTTAGAAGGTAAATAATAAAGTGGATTCATGTGTGTACTATAATCCAAAGTGAATACAAAATAAATTATTTAAATAATAAATTTAATGGAGAAATTACTAAGTGGGCAAGTGGTTAGAAGTGGGTTAGCCCTAAAATAAGGAAAGTGGTTTAAGATGGTTAGAAGGTAACCCCTTGAGGTAAAGTGAAGTGATGAGTGTAATATAATTCAAAGTGGATACAAAATAAATTATTTAAATAATAAATTTAATGGAGAAATTACTAAGTGGACAAGTGGTAAGAAGTGGGTTAAACCTAAAATAAGTAAAGTGGGTTAAGATGGTTAAAAGGTAACCCCTTGAGGAAGCTACATGAAAGTATAAATAAGAGGCAAGGCTCTCTCATTTTAAAACACACTTGAGCATATTGAATATATATAAGTGATTGAGATAACCAAAGGATATCTAAGCCAAATTTCAGAGGGAAGGTGAAGTAAAGAAGGCTGAAATTCAAGGGAGGATAAATTCTCTTAATGATGCTTTCTAAGGTATGTTATTTACAGGTCATCTCACCATTTTCACAACAAATTTGTTTCTAGAATTATTCAGATCGTGAAATTGGGAGGCCATTGAGGAAACATATCCAAGTAGCTGTGATACAAATTCTAGCCTTTGGGTCGTTTTACTTTTGGATCTACACGCCGTGGTAAATAAGGTTTGTGGCTAGTCCTAAAACTAGTCTAAAACATGTGTTTTGGGTAAAAACGTCATAACTTCTTCATAATAGATCCAAATTCAGTAAGACCAAATGTATTCATTAAAGTATAGTCTTTATTATTCTATGTACCATTTTCAGATCCATACAACAAATATTCCATGTGGGGCATGCTCTACAAGTTCTCTCTCTAGAATAAGTCAAAATTCAACAAGGTGTGCCATTTTTGCTATAACTCCTTTTTTGAGAGGTTACAAGTAGTGAAATATGGAGGAATTGCATAAAAGACATTGAAGAACATTGTGTACCATTTTCAGATCTTTATTCATTACAGGTACATAGTTATGATTATTGCAAGTTAGGGTTTTTGACTAATCCAAAATTAGTCTTATGAGACTAAAGTAAAGTTTGATGAAAATGTTAGTCTCTTGTTGCTAAAGTCAAGGAAGGTTTTTAGGTATGTGATCATATACACCAGGTCTATCACATAGTTACAAATCAGAGTTGGATGATGAAATTGATGAGGGTTTTTGGTTGAGGTACATGTTGGGTACATGGTTGAGACAAGTAGTTGATGAGTTGGCACATACATGAGGTGTAGAGTTGATGATGTTGGTACATCTTGATGGGTCATAGTTTATGTGTATTTGATACATGATTGGTACATATTTGGTGCATGGTTTATGCACTCATTGATGGTACAGGTTGAGGTACATGTTGGTGCATGGTTGATGCACTTGTTTATGGTATAAGTTGATTACAGGTTGTTTGGTATAGGTTGATGCATGGTTGATGCACCTGTTTATGGTACAGGTTTATTGGTACAAGTTTTTACGATGGTATATCTCACAGTGATAGTGTGACAGTGGTTCCATAATTCTACTTCTACATCAGGGAGGTTGGACGGGGCAAGGACAGGTGGTTGTAGCCACCTTCCGGTTGTATCCAGAGAAAATAGGGGGTTGTGGCCTCCTTCCGGTTGTAGCCAGAGAATTGGGGAGTTGGAGCTTCCCTCAGGTTGTAGACGGAGAAACTAGGGGGTTGGAGCCTCCTTCCAGTTACAGCTGGAAAACAAAGGAATTTGGTGCTTCCAATGAATGTAATTCTTCAAGACATATAAGAAAAAACATTTTGTGGTTTTCTCACGCTTTGGGTTTCCACATAAAAACACTAGTGTACTGTGTATGTGTATGATTGTTCATTTTTTCATTGTTTATTTACTCCGTAATTACTGGATGATAATGCTACATTGATATAACACCTGCATTTTATGGTGAAAAATGATTAAATTTCTCTATTACTGATTCACCCCCCCTCTTAGCAATCCAACAATTGGTATCAGATCAAGTTCCTTCAGAAATCAGTTTAACCACTAAAAGGTATATCATGGAGAACAAAAACATGTATAAAAATGGAACACCATAGTTTGATGGACAAAAGTATGCATTTTGGAGCAGAAGGATGAAAACATATATACATGCATAGGGATTTGAAATTTGGCAATCAGTTGTAGATGGATACAAAGAACCAACAGTTCCATCGACAAATGAAAGAGCAATAAAACTCGGTCAAAATAATTCCAAAGCCATAAATGCACTTCTGAATGGTCTTTGTGAATCGGTATTCACCAAAGTTATACATTGTAAATCCAATAAAGAGATCTGGGACAAACTTCAAAATATTTATGAAGGAGATTCAAAAGTCAAAGAAGAAAAGCTTCAAACTTACAGAGGTTAGTTCGAACAACTAAAGATGAAGGAAGATGAGAATATTGCAGCTTATTTCTTATGAGTCGATGAAACAGTAAATGCAATCATAGGATTGGGAGAAGAAATCAAAGAATTTGTAATTGTTCAAAAGTTACTAAGACCTCTTCCTATGAGATTTGACCCTAAGATATCAGCACTAGAAGAAAGAGCAGATCTAGACTCAATAAGCATGGATGAACTACATGGAATCTTCACAGCATATGAAAATAGAACTGAACAGGAAAATACAGATACAAAAGAAACAGTTTTCCAAACATCCAAAAGGTAAAATAAAAAGGGAAAGCAAAAGGAAAAGGAAAAAGAACATAGCAGCAGTAGTGACATCTCGAAAGATGATGAAGAAGTGGCCAACTTCATCAGAAGATTGAACAAGGGAACCATCGGTAGATATAGAGGTAAGTTTCCTTTGATTTGTTTTAATTGTGATGGTATTGATCATTTTTCTAACAAATGTATGAATAAGAAAAATAAGAGGAATGATGAAGATTACTCAAATAACAAACAAACATATAAAGGAAAAGGAACCACAAAGAAAGTTTTCAAGAAAAGCTTATGCACCAAAGAAGACATATCATCATCAGATGAAGATGAAGTCAGTGACAGTGAGACAAAAAGAGTTATATTTATGGCAGTAGAAGACTCCGACAAGGAAGACACCTAAGAAGAATATGAAGAGGCATAAGTTGACTACCGAGAAGAATTTTTGTGTGCCATAGAAGTTATAAGAAGAGAAAAGAGGAAAAACAAGAAGCTACAAACACAACTAGACAAGAAAGAAGACACTCAGGAACTAGAACAAATGATCACAAATTTGAAGGTTCAAATAGAAGAAAATAAAATAATTGAAGAAGCACTCAAAGAATAGCTAGAAGAAAGAGACGGGATCATTGAAAAATTGGAATAAGAGATTGTCACATTAAGAAAGGATCTTCAAAAGAAAAATATGCAGAACAACTCAAAAGTTTTGGATAAAATTATCAGCAGTCAAAAACCTCATCATGACAAGTTCGGACCTGGATACAATCAGACAGAAAAGGGATCAAGCTCCAAAACAACAGAACAAGAAACATATCCAAAAAGCTATGCAGAAACAATCAAAGGGGATAGGAAGATCTACAAGGAATATTACAGGGACACTCCTCCACCAAGAAGATTTAGATTTCAAAATCAACAACCGATAGATAGGCCTCATGAAGAAGAAGGATTCATAAGAGAAACTCCTTTCATAAGATCTTCAACTCCCAGTATCAAACTATCTTTTTTGGTTTATGTTATGCATGTAATAATTTTGTACATAAAGCTATGAATTGCAAAGCTAACAGCAGGAACATACACAACCTTTAAAGTCATACACAAAAGGGTTATCCAAGAAGGTCTACTGAAACACAAAGAAGAACTTACAACAGGTTTGAATCATTGATCACTGAAGTGGAATGCTACAAGTGTAACAACTTTGGACACATGGCCAAATATTGCAGAATGAAAGTTCCTCATAGAGAACCACAACATAACAACAACAGTCATAGACAAGAACCTCAGAAGAGAACATGGATAAGAAAGTAGAATCAGTATAGCAATGAAGAATGCACACTCGCTCTACAAGCTAAGAAGAAGAAACGTGGTTGGTATGTTGACAGTGGTTGTTCAAAACACATGATAGGTGATAAAGACATGTTTCTTACATTAAGAAAGGAAATATATGGATCAGTCTCCTTCAGAAATGATGATTCAACTAAAATCATTGGAAAAGGCACAATCATAATTGGAAACAAGAATACCAAGGCATAAAATGTTCTATTAGTAGAAGATATGAAACATAATCTTCTAAGTGTGAGTGAAATGTGTGACCAAGGTCATAAAGTTACTTTCGATTCACAAAATTGAGATAAAAAAAAAAAAGGTTCAGGGAAATTGATTGCAACAGCTACAAGAACTTCAAGCAACATATATGTACTAAGTGAAATTGGAAATGAAAAGTGTTGTCTAGGAAAGGAAGATGAAAGTTGGATATGGCATAGAAGAATGGGTAACCTTTTCAAAGTCAGCAAAAAGGAATCAGTTAGGTAAATGCCCCAGATTACGAAACCAACCAACAATTTATGCAAGAAATGCCAACAAGGAAAGCAAACAAAGCCCAGGTTTAAATCAAAAGAATATTCAACGACAAGACCACTGGAAATTGTGCATATTCATCTAGTTGGACCAACTACAACGAAGGATTTAAAAGGTGAGAAATACTTCATGTTATTAGTTGATGATTATACAAGAATGACTACAATTTGATTTCTTAGGAACAATTCAAAAGATTTTGAAAACTTCAAGTTCTACAAGGAATTGGTTAAAAATGAAATGGATTCAAAAATCAAATGTTTGAGATCTGATAATGGAGGAGATTTCACTTTAAAGGAATTTATGGACTACTACAGCAAGCATGGAATAAAAAGGCAATTCTTCATTGCTAGGACACCTCAACAGAATGGATTTGTTGAAAGAAAGAACAGGACAGTACAAGAAATGGCTCGAACAATGTTAACGGATTCCAAATTGAAAGATATATTTTGGACGCATGCAGTGCATACAATGGTTCACATTCAAAATAGAGTAATGCTAAGAAACAACACTGACAAAACTCCCTACGAGCTATGGAAAGGAAGACCAACAAATGTGAGGCACTTCAGAGTATTTGGAAGGAAATGTTGCATCAAAAGGGAAGATGGCAGAATGGAAAAGTTTGACTCTCGTGTGGACAAAGGAGTACTTATTGGTTACTCAAGTAAAAGGAAAACATACAAGTGTTACAATCTGAGGTTGAAAAAAGTTGTGGAAAGCATCAATGTAACAATTGATTAAACAGGTGGATGAGAATTAAAGGAAGAAGAAAATGAATCAATGGAACAACTTTACGAAGAAGAAGCAGAAGATGAAGAAGAAATAGAAAGAGAATATGGAGAGGATCAGATAAAAGTAGAAGAAAAAGTTTAGCAAGTGCCTCCAAAGACACCTAGAAAACGAGTACAGAAGAATCATCCTTCAGATTAGATTATCAGAAACAAAAATGCAGGAGTTGAGACTAGAAGAAGAATCTGTTCATTAGAACAAACGCACCTAGCACTCTCATCTACTATTGAACCATACAGTTTTGAAGAAGCTCGAAAGGATGAATTTTGGAATAAAGACATGGATGAAGAATTGGATAAAATAGAGAAGAATGACACTTGGGAATTGGTTCCAAGACCAAATAATAAGAATGTGATTGGCACAAAGTGGGTATTTAGAAATAAATTGAATGAATATGGATAGGTTACAAGGAACAAAGCTAGATTGGTATGTAAAGTATACGCACAGGTTGAAGGAAATGACTTTGAAGAGACATTTGCTCTAGTTTCCAGAATGGAAGCAATCTGAAATCTCCTAGCTTATGCATGCTCCAAGAATATTAAAGTGTATCAGATGGACGTGAAATCAACTTTTCTTAACAGGGAACTTGAAGAAGAAGTCTACATTGAACAACCAGAAGGATTTCATTTTTCAGATAACGCAGATTATGTGTGTAAATTAAAGAAGGCCTTGTATGGTCTAAAGTGGGATACTAGAGCATGGTACTCTAGACTGGATAAATATCTACAACAGGCAAGGTTCAGAAAAGGAAGTGCATACATCAACCTCTACATCAAGGTAACTCAAGATAGTGTTTTATTAATTGAAGTTTATGTTGATGATATTATTTTTGGAAGCAATGATGACAGGTTAAGCCAGAAATTTGCAAAGAATATGCAGAATGAATTTGAAATTTCATTACTCAAAGAACTATCCTTCTTTTTGGGTCTTCAGATACGTCAAAGCAACCAAGGAATTTTTATTTCTTAAACTAAGTATATCAAAGAAATGCTAAAGAAGTTTGGAATGGAAGATTGCAAACCAGTTACCACTCCTATGAAAACCAATTGCAAGTTGAGAAAAGATGATGATTCAAAGTCTACAGACCAGAGGCAATACAGGTCAATGGTTGGTAGCTCACTATATGTAACAACATCCAAACCACATGTAATGCAGGAAGTTGGACAGGTGGCATGATTTTAAGCATCACCAAAGGAATCACATGTATTAGCAGTGAAGAGGATTTTCAGATATCTCAAAGGAACATAAGAGTTTGGATTATGGTATAAAAAAGGAAAGGATCTATCACTTATTTCCTACACATATGCAGATTGGGCATGTTGCATTGATGACCGATGAAGCACCAATGGAGAAACGTTCTACTTGGGTGAGTGTTTAGTATCATGGTTAAGCAAGAAACAATCATCGTTATCCTTATCTACCGTCAAGGCAGAGTATATTGCAACAACAACATGTTGTACACAGGTTCTATGGATGAATTAAAATCTGACAGATATACATGTTGAGTATGATGATCTCATTCCAATATATTGTGATAATACAAGCACCATCAGTATCTCAAAGAACCTGGTGATGCACTCCAAGATGAAGCACATTCCAATAAAGTATCACTTTCTACGGAAACAAGTTGCAGAGAAGAACATCAGAGTTGAATATGTGGGCACAAAAGAACAAGTGAAAGACATATTTACAAAACCACTTCCAAGAGAATCCTTTAAGTATCTTCGCCAAAGACTCGGAGTAATTTCTACTCCAAAATGAATTTTTTTTAATGCTTATTGTATATGTCTTAGATCTACATGAGGAAACACCATAAAGAGGACAGTTAAGGTTGGGAGATCAGTTTCAGGAAGAGTTTAGTCAGGGGGAGTATACCCATGGAAAATTTAGTTAGGGGGAGTAACCATAGATGGAAAGATACATTTGCCATTGATGACAAAGGAGGAGAGATTTATCATATGCATGCTTAGAGAAAGAGCACAGAAGCATGGTTCCAGGGGGAGTGATGGTCACAGGGGGAACATGAGTGATATGAATTAAGTAGTTCATCAAAGTTTTTCCATCAATGCCAAAGGGGGAGATTGTTGATTATTTGGGTTGGTTGTCATTGATGTCAACCCTTGAAGAAAGTCTAGTAGCAAATTTCGGTAGCACAAAGGTTTGGGTAACTGACCCAATTTTGTTTGATGGATAATGGTATGAGTTTTGATATATTTTAGGGTAAGAATAATCTATATGGATATTACATGTCATTCCATTTCCGATGGTATGTGGAACGTCGCATAACTCCTCACGGTTAGAGAGTTATGGCCATTTGAAGTTGGAGAACCCTCATGAGTCATCTAGAAGCCCCAAAAGGTCAAAGTAGTCAAAGTGGTTTAAGAGATTTTAGAAGGTAAATAATAAATTGAAGTGATGCATGTACTATAAGTCAAAGTGAATACAAAATAAATTATGTAAATAATAAAGTTAATGGAGAAATTACTAAGTGGACAAGTGGTTAGAAGTGGGTTAGCCCTAAAATAAGGAAAGTGGTTTAAGATGGTTAGAAGGTAACCCTTTGAGGTAAAGTGAAGTGATGAGTATACTATAAGTCAAAGTGGATACAAAATAAATTATTTAAATAATAAATTTAATGGAGAAATTACTAAGTGAACAAGTGGTTAGAAGTGGGTTAACCCTAAAATAAGTAAAGTGGGTTAAGATGGTTAAAAGGTAATCCCTTGAGGAAGCTACATGAAAGTATAAATAAGAGGCAAGGCTCTCTCATTTTAAAACACACTTGAGCATATTGAATATCTACAAGTGATTGAGGTAACCAAAGGATATATAAGCCGAATTTCATAGGGAAGGTGAAGTAAAGAAGGCCGAAATTCAAGGGAGGATAAATTCTTTTGATGATGCTTTCTAAGGTATGTTATTTACAGGTCATCTCACCATTTTCGCAATAAAAAAAAATTCTAGAATGATTCAAACCGTGAAATTGAGAGGCCATTGAGGAAACATATCCAAGTAGCTATGATACAAATTTCAACTTGTGGGTCGTTGTATTTTTGGAGGTACACGACGTGGAAAATAGGGTTTGTGGCTAGTCCTGAAACTAATCAAAAAAGGTGTTTCGGGTAAAAATGTCATAACTTCGTCATAAAATATCCAAATTCAGTAAGACAAAATGTATTGGTTAGAGTACAATATGTAGTATTTTGTGTACCATTTTCAGATCCATACAACAAATATTCCATGCGGGGCATGCTCTACAAGTTCGCTCTCTAGAATAAGCTAGAATCCAACAAGGTATGCCATTTTTTCTATAACTCCTTTTCTGAGAGGTTACAAGTAGTGAAATCTGGAGGAATTGCATAAAATACATTGAAGAACATTGTGTATTATTTTCATATATTTATTCATTATAGGTACCTAATTATGATTATTGCAAGTTAGGGTTTTTGACTAATCCAAAATTAGTCATGTGAGACTAAAGTAAAGTTTGATGAAAATGCTAGTCTCTTGTTGTTAAAGTTAAGGAAGGTTTGCAGGTATGTGATCATATACACCGGGTCTATGAAATAGTTACAAATCATATTTGGATGATGAAATTGAAGAGGGATTTTAGTTGAGGTACATGTTGGGTACATGGTTGAGACAAGTAGTTGATGAATTGACACGTACATGAGGTGTATAGTTGATGATGTTAGTACATCTTGATGAGTCATAGTTTATGTGTATTTGATGCATGATTGGTACATATTTGGTGCATGGTTGATTCACTCATTGATGGTACAGGTTGAGGTATAGGTTGGTGCATGGTTGATGCACTTGTTTATGGTACAAGCTAATTACAGGTTGTTTGGTACAGGTTGATGCATGGTTGATGCACCTGTTTATGGTACAGGTTGATTATAGGTTGATTGGTATAGGTTGTTACAGTGATATATCTCATATTGATAGTGTGATAGTGGTTCCATCATTCTACTTCTATGGCAGGGTGGTTGGACGGGGCAAGGACAGGTGGTTGTAGCCACCTTCCGTTTGTAGCCAAAGAACATAGGGGGTTGTGGCCTCCTTCTGGTTGTAGCCAGAGAATTGAGGAGTTGGAGTTTCCCTCAAGTTGTATCCTGAGAAAATAGGGGGTTGGAGCCTCCTTCCAGTTGCAGCTGGAAAACAAAAGAAGTTGGTGCTTCCAATGAATGTAATTCTTCAAGACATATAAGAAAAATCATTTTATTGTTTTCTCCCGCTTTGGGTTTCCATGTAAAAACACTGGTGTATTGTGTATGTGTATGGTTGTTCATTTGTTAATTGTTTATTTACTCTACAGTTATTGGATGATAATGCTACATTGATAGAACACTTGCATTTTATAGTGAAAAGGGATTAAATTGCTCTATTACTGATTTATCGCCCCCTCTCAATAATCCAACAAACTATCCTTCCCCAACAAATTGGCCTCAATAAATCCATTAGTTGCTCAAAAAATCTCTTGATATGATATACTTTCATGCTCTAATTTATGGGAAACAAATCATGGGAAATCAAAGTTTTGTAGATGGAAATTCCCTCTTGAGAGGAATCACAAAAGTAGACAACATAATATAAAACCAATACCACCAAAAATTGGCAATAATACTTTTCTCAAAACATAAAAATGACTTCTTGGTGCTAGACATGTTGGTAAGGAAAATACTTGTGGACCACAGAGACCTAAATTTCCACTTAAATATATGATAATTCTTTGATTTGTAGAAAAAATTTCTTTTGATAGTTCTTCATTGAGATTGTTGAAAGATAAATTCAAATAGTGAAGCTCTTTCAACTTGTTGAGAGTAATTAGTATTGTCCTTAATAAGGAGTTATATGAGAGATCCATGTCCATGATATTTTGTAGATACCCAAGTGAATATGGAATGGAACCTTCTAAGGAATTCTTAGATGGATTCAATGATTCGAGTGCAATGCAACTTCCAAGTGTTGGTGGAATGACATCGATTAATAGATTGGTAGAAATGTTTATAGCTAAAGCATTTTCAAGTTTATCTTTGTCTAGAGGTAAGGGTGGAATAATTTCCTTCGATGTTAAAGCAGTACTCTACAACAAAATAATAAATATTATAATAAATATCAGAAGAGAGTAATAAATATCATAGGAGTGTATAGAGGTCATTGGTGTCACACACCCAACCCCCTATCCACTTTTAGGTTGGTGGGATGTTTGATTTTCATCTTCTTGGAACTCGGGATGAGCATTTAGGTTCATTGGTGCCTATGATTTGTAATTTATACTCGGAAGTGGTATCTATATCTCATTCATTTCAAATACTCTATTTCATAATTATGGTTATTCTTATACTATGATATCCAGGGGATTACTTATACACAACCACAAAAAGCCAAGTTGAAGTTTTAGATTAGCTGTGTGAATCATATGATATGATGAACTAAAGGGAATCTTATATGCTACATACTTGGGTGTGGCTCATTAGATAGAATGACCGGCTCCATAGTGGCCCACAAATGATGGTAATGTAAAAATAAATAAATAAAAGGAACCTTAAGAAGTCATAAAAAGAAGAAAAAAGACAAGACATACATGATCTTTGATATTCTAATGTGTAGCATTGCATTGATACAACATCTAAAGCATCTGCAAATGCGTGAACTACATATTGTAGTAAATAAAAACATAATTATATTTATTTTTTAGTAAAAACCAAAAAATACTTTTAAGACATGTTAATAAATCCTAATAGAAATTAAAACTGACAAGATTGCAAATAGTAAACACCACTGATATTATTTTTTGTAAAATCCATATGGCAGGAGATTAAATAGTGACACACACACATCTTAGATAACATGACCTAAATAAACTCCTCTTGGTTTCAAGAATAATTTATTAGAGCCGTCTGATCTTGGAGTAAGCCTCCCTCGATCTGAAGGAACAACAACAAAGTCAACATTGACTATGTTGTTGCTCCGTTGGATCGAGAGAGGTTTTCTCCAAGAATAAATGACTCAAATATTTTTTTCTCTATTGAACAGGGCCAACCATGTGAAGGTGGAAGTTCATATGGCCCATCTACCCCGCCCCCGCCTCACATCACTCTCAATTCCCCAATACCCAATCTATATTCTACTAAAAAATATGCATTAAAAATATTCAAAATTGATAAAAAGTGATTGTAAAGTTACAAATGAGGTTTATCATTCAAAGGCATATGTCATAAAAAATAATTTTTATAAATGAGATTTATCATTCAAAATATGTTACAAACATACTAGCTATATAATGTAGATTTATATATCTTATAAAATTACTATACATCATCAATTTCTTTTAGTCTTCTTTTGTGTTTTCTATTTCTTAAGTAATTCATCCATGTCCATGTCTTTGTTTACTGGGTGCACTTCAGCAGTTGATGTTGCTTCAGTCCTTTCACGCCGAGCACGCCTAGTATCATACCCACGGTGTGGAGGTTGTTGTGAGGGACCATCACCTACAAAAACAAAAAAATATTAAATTTAAATGGCCAATTTTTAAATATCATTGAAGTAGTTCATTAATATTTAAAAAATCGTGCCCGCAGGGGTGTAGACCGACTACCAAGTGTCGTGTAAATGGAAGAAATATGTAAAGGAGGTCTCAAGTTCGATTATCACCTTGATTCACACGTGCCCCATGCTTGTGGGTTGTGTGGACGCACCTGGAGGTTATAGTGGTAGCAGACGAGAATCAACCCTGTGTCACGTGAGTACGAGAACCGTCCAAGTTGTAGATTCCGTCAGTAAAAAATTAAAATTAAAAAAAAAAACTCTACAATGTAATTATTTACCTTTTGGTCCACTAGTCGGCACCATTGGAATGGTTTTCATGTTCTCCTGATCATATTCAGATCCAGGAGGCTCAACTATGACATTCTCTGCTATTGAAACAATAAAATTTATAAGGACAAAACCGTAAATTTATAAGTAATCAAAATTAGAAGTAAAAAATTTATAAGTACGAAATTATTAAGTATATGAATAATATACAACCATTTTACCGTCGTGGACCTCATTCACAGGAACATCTTGGGGTTTCACCCCACTGAGATGGGGTTGTTGGGGAGCACCATGATCTTTTGACCATGTTGCACTATCAACGCTTTGTTGTCCAGTGCTAATGGTTTCATTGATAGTGTTTCTCCTCTCATTAAAACAAAGTAAGACATTAAATTTATGGATGATATCAAACATTTACGTATTTTATAAGTAATGAAAGGTTAATGTAGACTAATTTTTATTTACCTTATCCCACAAACTGGATCTTGGGGTCTGCCCCATGCTTTTCCTACGGTCAACCACGAATTTATAGCCGTACTTGTAACCAAGTTGGAGGTCTTCCTCCGTGGTTTATTTTTCGAAGTCGTTTCCCTACATTGCATAAGAGCATGTTTTTTAATGTTTTTGGCTGCAATAAACTAAAAGTTGTAAGGCGGTACAAATAATATTTTTAATATGTTTGGGTACTTATGATTCGTGATTGTAACCTCAAGTAGCCACCCTGGCCTAGATTGTGTTGGTCATGTTTGGAAATTCTTGCTTTGGTTTCCTTCGAAGTGTCAGGAAACCTATCATCAAAATTTTCAAGTATTTTATATACCACACTTTTATTTATATCTAAAGAAAATTAAAGGTATTGAAATCAAAATATTGTAATTTACCTTGGGGTACAAGTTATTTTTTCTCCTGATTTTTTCAATATCTTTTCTTTTGCATCATCAATGATCTTCTTCCACTCCCTCAATTGAGGGAGGACACTCATACCTAGGGTTTCATGACAAGCTTCATCTATAAACATCTCGTGTATATTTTAAATATTCGCCTGCTACAGAGGTGATTGTTTTTTTATTGAACGTGTCTACTCCAAAGAGGCCTTTGAGATAATCCATAAGTTCTTTTTTGAGGCTGGAATTTTGGGAATTCCACCTCATCCGTAAGATTTCCCCAAAAATCAACAAGTCCTTTCTCCCCAAGTGCCTATAAAAATGGTCGTTTCTTACACACACAAAAGATATGATCATTAATTTAAAAATAATAATCTAGATGATTTGTGTATGAAATAGACAATATGAAATGGTTAAAATATCAAAAACTACCTAGGAGTCTTATTTGTTTTAATATAAATCCATTATCGTCAACCAAAAAAGTGCGTGGAAGGGTCCCCATGATGGTCACACGTCTAGCTCCAGGAAATACAACCATGTCAACCACATCATCAGCCTCATCTCTGTCACCACCTCTAGAGCCTGACCGTTATGTGGATGTTTGGCGGTGTGTGTCATGGATCCTATCTAAATTAGGTGTGGAAGATGGAGAAGTAAACAGTACTCTAGTAGCTGTATGACACCCCACGTCAGGACTCTGTGAGGTCTCTACAACGCCACTACTACCAACACCAGGTTGAACATGCTCCAAAAATCTCTTTATAAAAAAGAAAATGTTTTTTTCATGAGATAATGTAAAAGTTAAAAAACAAAGTTTCATAATTGAACATATGAGTACATTAAAAAAAAAACACTTTAAATTATGGTTATTACCTTGTATGTGTTAAGTTGTGACATAAGGAGATTGATCCTTTATAGGACGTCAGGAGTTTGATCTAGACGGTCTAACAAGCTATCAAGTTCTGTGTTCGCTTTCATGATATTTATTTTTATTAATACCATCGGATCAAGGGATGAATACAACCCCTCCTCTTCGACGGAATCATGATCAACATGGCCTGTCGACTACATATAATTTCAACATGAAAATCAATGTTATTTCAATTATATAAACAAATGAAATAACTGATCACCACACAAATACAATTATATAAATAAATAATAAAATTCACGTAAAATTAAAGTCGAATTTGATAATCAATTACATGTTCTGCGGCTGGGCCTTTTCCACGATCATCCTGCCACATTATAATATAATATAATTAGAACCCCCAAATATTTAAAAAATCGTTAACGATAACAAAAAAACTTATTTCCACCCAAATAAAACCAGTCTCAACGATCAACCTCCCACATTATTATAAAATTGGGATCGTGAAATATTTAAAACATTGTTAAAGATAAAAAAAAATATAATGCAATAAGTAAAGGTTGCTTAAAGAGTTGTTGCATAAGTACCTGCACACTATTAGTCGATGTTTCTATTCTATTCAAATGGTAATCCACGAATTACTCTTCCCAAGGAGCTATCTTTGTTATTGCACACATGACTACCTGATTCTCTTCGCGTCCCTCATATATGCAATTCGGTTGCTTGTTTTTTGTCTCGGGTCGTGTGTTGTTTATAAACCCTGCGATATTTTCGGAAGCTTTAGGCCTTCCATCAATATAGATAGTTGTTGCCTTATTTTTATCAATGTTTATTAGTTGTATATAATTTGAGTTGAGTGCATATCTCTGCATACTTTGCATGTACCAGACCAACAACATCCAATCATTATAATTGTAACACGACTCAACATAGTCCATCAATTCAGTTACTGTATTGTACTTTACAGTTATTCCATCCATGGAAAATAGCCCCAGGCCATGCAGGGAGGATGGTGCAATGCGATATGTCCTATTGTTGACAATGAATTCAGTGTCTAACGGAGGCAATTCCTTAGGTAACCATTGTTTCACCAGATGCTTATACCTGAGTGGCACCTCTATGTATCCTATGCTCTCATCATCATAAGAGCATGATCCTCCTTTGGCAAGAAAAAAATTCCATGCGTCTACAAAATTTTCTTCTGACTTTTTCACCTCTGGTCCTTGTTTGTGTATCATATCTACTATATTCAATAGCATTTCCCTCTATTTGTCCTAAGATTCCCTCACTCGAGGAAGAAATATCTTACAGGCACATGTTTGGTTGTAACTTCAATCACATGTGCACGTGTTTTTAGTGAGCAGTCCATCCTCATCCTAGTTCCAATTTTTGAATTTTTTTTTCTATATTCAAAGTTCTAAATAATTTTTTTATATCTTTAGTTTTGGATGCACAATTAGAGGGTGCAATTACCTAAATTAGTAGGGGAACTCATGCATGTGGATTCCCAACTTAGTGAAGGTTATGAATCTCTAGGTGGGTTTCACCTAGAGAATGGTGAGAAGAAGAACACATAGGGGGGATTTTGTGGATTCCCTCAATGAGGAATATTACCATGTGGGGAGCTACGGGGACCAATACACCAAATGGTTGCAGGTCCACCGGGGTCAGGATCAAAATATGGATCTATACCAACACCTTCCATACATTTACTAAAAACTTAGGAAACTAACCAGCATAGAGTTCTAAAATATTGAAGACAGTTTTAAATGGGGAAAAATTAAATAGATACAATGCTTGAAGACCCCAATCTTTCTTCTAAAGAGAGAAAGAAAAAATCTATAGGTTAGTAAGGATAAGGTTGGTTACCACTTTGTAGTCAAACATTTTTTGGTCAAATATCGAAACCCTTAACCATATTGGAAAAATGTTATAGTTCAAATTTTACTATTTTGACATGAGCAAAGAATAATGGCA
Source organism: Picea engelmannii (assembly GCA_009831015.1). Classification (NCBI taxonomy): domain Eukaryota; kingdom Viridiplantae; phylum Streptophyta; class Pinopsida; order Pinales; family Pinaceae; genus Picea; species Picea engelmannii. The sequence continues at coordinate 140,257 of ML780236.1, forward strand.
GTTGACTAGTCAGATGAAGAGAAAGAAAAAGAAACAATTTAGGGAAAGGAGTTTCACAAATAAATAAGACCTTCTATCATACAACTGATATTTTAGGTAAGAATATATTAGAGGAAAAACATTGAGGGAGAAATAAGTCACAGAGTAGTCCAATGAGATTTGGAGTAGAGTTTTCTAGGTGGTCTTAATTTTTATAGAGTTTAAAGAGTTTTCTAGGTGGTCTTAATTTTTATCAATGTTTCATCTCCAAATTATCCCACATTACACACCCCTTGCATCAATTATCCAATCAACAGGTTTTCACATCCTCGTATAGTTGTTGATGATAGCTTTCAAAGGATACACACCAACTTATGCTACAACTCTAGCTTTGAATTTACCTTATTTAAATCAACCCTTCAAAGTTGAGATAGACGCTTCTCATTATGTGATTGGTGTTGTACTTAAACATCGAGGTCACTCCATTTCATATCCCACTAATTATTTACGATTAGAAATGGGTCAGGAAAAGTTTTAATTTCATTAGGTCTCATGTCACCTTCATGATGGGAACAAATTCAAGGAAAATGTTTTTGAAACATGTTGTTCAACTTCTTGAACTATCCTTAATTGGACTATTTTCTTATATCTACATGCTATAAGGGACCTTTTTGAATATTAAAAACCATGTCAAAATCAAGGTCTTGTATAGCACCCCCTTATTAACTAAAATATTTTTGAGCCATCTTGATTCTTAAAACCACCTAGATGTAAGGTCTCTTCCAATAGAGCCTTATAAAACATAAGTTAAAATAGAGAAATGCTATCCTAACTTTTGACCATTCATTATTCAGCATAATTAAAATTTATGAGCAACATCATAATAAACCACATATTCAGCATCATAACAAACCACATATTCAACATATTCAACAACATGATAATAAACCACATAACACGGCATAATAATGAAAATACATACCTCTAACTGATGCTACTGTTGTTCTCCAACTCTGCCTGATGCTCTGCCCAAAACCGACTAACCTCCCAGCTAGCTAGGAATAGATCCTCTTCAGCTCCCTAGCTCTAGGATTCCGTAAGGATTCCTGGCCCCCGAGCCCAAAACTCCCAGCAACAAGTGCCCCCCTGTCTCAGTACACCAAACTCCAACAAGTTCCTCTAGCAAAAACTAGTACCATCCTCAAGCAAGCTACTCCAACCCCAAACCAACAATACAATCCTCTCCTCTCAAAAATGATGCTCCCCCCCCAAAAAAAATCCAAAAGTCCCTTCTCGAGTGTTTTTCCCTTCTCTTATCCTCTTTTCCCCCTCTCTCATTCACCATCTTCTCCCTTTCATTAAGACTCACCCACCTTATCCCTCCATTCAATGCCAACCACCTTATCCTCTTTCTCTTTAATGGTTCCATCATTCGATACATTAAGTCTCCATTTAATAAATTAATAATTTATTAAACTCTAATTCATTAACCAATATTTAATCATGAAATTAATTAATTAAACTAATATACATTAAACAAATATTAAATTATGATAATTAATTAATTAACTAATTAACTAATATACATTAAACAATTATTTAAATCATGACAATTGATTAATTACTTAGGGTTGTTACATACACCCACCCTTCAGGAAACTTCATTCCGAAGTTAAAGTATTTTATGATACAAGGGAAAAGACACATGGTTCACACATTCACATCCAATAACCAACATTATTAGTAAGTAAGCCAAGAAAACTCATACATACTAGTGTACATGTACAAGAAATGCATGTATAGCTAGTACATACAAGTCTCATGCATGTACTAATAACAATAACTATCACCCCTATAGTAATGTATGTATGCATCCAATCCAATCAACAAGACTATTCATTTTATAAAAGATAATAAACCAATGAAATGTTTGCGAATTCCCTTAATTACAATAATCTAGCTCAACAATTTTATTTAGACAATTGTGGTTTAGTTACATAATTATGAATATTCATATATACACATTTTCTTTTTAGAAGGAAAACAATAAATTCCACCATACGGAAAATCTCCATACGCTCTCAACTATTTCTACTCATCCTTCCTCCCTAACTTACTTCCATCTTCCATTCCTATCCTTCCTCTGCTGGACTATCCTGGAGCGTCAACTAGATTGACCTAACTCCAAATAGAACCTGTAAGTGGAAGTGTCACTATCTTGACCAAGCTTCCCTAGTAGGCAACTAACATTCATCATCACACGTCTAGGAGAGCGTGAGTTAACATCGTCCTCCCATGACTCCAGGTTTTGGAGGATACACAGTGGGAAATTCCTCCACCCCTCCTAACAGGACTAGGGTCCACACCCTACAATGGAATATACAGTGGCACCGTGTTGCTGGGAGTTTTGTCATCGTTTATTCAGTTTTAGGCAGTTTCACTTCCTGAAATCCTGCACTGGTCCACATATCATAGCAATGCATCCAAACCAATATAATTTCACATACAAAGATTCATACCATATTGTTTCTCGGCCAGTGGTCATGACATACACTTTCATTATCATTATCCATTGGCTATTTCATAGCCCAATGACCTGCAGATTAGTCTGTAACACAAACTCATACATATCTATGCATTATCATCATGTAATTGCATACAACCATAATTTCAATTCGGTATCCACGTACCAACAACTTTAACATCAAAGTTTTCAAGTTAGAAATAGATCTCATAATATCCCCATAATTCAATTAACATTACCCATTCATAGATTTATCATTTACATAATAGATTGCATCATATCCAACATCATTCAAATAGCATTTAAACCTTCATAGGATTCACATCCACACAATATATCGCATCATATCCATCATCATCAATAACATCTAAACATTCATAGAATTTACATTCACGCAGTAGATCGCATCATATCCATCATTATAAAATAACATCTAAACATTCATAGAATTTACATTCACACAATAGATCACATCATATCCATCATTATTCAAATAACATTTAAACATTCATACAGGTTTCTATGTCTTAAAAGTTCAAGTGTATCATTAATAGTTTCACTGTGAATAATAAAAAAGTGATTAGGCCTCAGGTAATCCTAGTTGTCTAAGTCAAAAGGTGGTGTTACATACACCCAACCTTCGAGAACATATTCTCGAGGTGGTCAAAAAAGTGAGGGATAATCCCATCGTAACGTCTCGTCATCCTCCCAAGTAGCAGATCATGGACTATACTTGTCCCACTAGACCTTAACTTGGTCTACCATATGGTTCCTGAGTTGTCGAACTCTATGGTCCAATATGCGTAATTGTTCTACCGTGAGGGTTCTCGCGTCCGATACCTGCAATTCTTTCCAATTTAGTTTATGTGATTCGTCAGTGACATAATGACGTAGAACAAATACATGAAAAACATTATGAGTTTTATGCAAGTGGGGCGGCAGTACGAGATGATAGGTGATGGGTCCAATTTTCTCTTGGATTTTGAACGGTCCTATAAATCGAGGTGACAACTTTTTCCCCTTCCTGAACCGAATGGTACTCTTATTAGGCCTAATACGAATGAAAACCTAATCTCCCACTTTATAACTTCGATCAGTCCTATGTGCATCCGCATAACTTTTATGTCTATTATGTGCTTCCTTTAGTCTCTGCCTAATCTGAATCACCTGTTCCTCCATCTCTTGAATCAATTCCAGCCCAACTGTTACTCGGTCTTCTAACCTCTCCCAACTCAACAGTGTTCTGCATGGGCTTCCATACAGAGCTTTGTAGGGTGGCATTCCGATGAAGCTATGAAAATTGTTATTGTAGGAAAACTCTACCAAAGGTAGGTGCTTCTCCCAATGGGTTTGATTATCCATAACATACATCCTAAGCATGTCTTCCATAACCTGATTTACTCTTTTGGTTTTCCCATTTGTTTCAGGATGATAAGTTGTACTTAAGTTCAGCTGAGTCCCCAACGTTGACTGCAAACTTGTCCAAAACCTAGAAGTGAATCTGGAGTCCATGTCTGAAATGATCTTCTTAGGGATCCCGTGCAAACGGATGACCTCACTTACAAACACGCGTGCCACATCAATGCCATCGTATGTGTCTCTAACCGGAATAAAATGAGCACTCTTGGTTAACTTATCAACTATCACAATAATGGCATTGTGTCTATGAGATATGAGCAGCAACCCCACAACAAAATCCATGGAAATGACTTCCCACTTGGACATAGGAACATCATGTGGTTGTAGGAGTCCTACCGGGTGATGGTGGTTGGCTTTCACTTGTTGACACTCTAGGCACTTGGCGATGAAATGGACTACATCGCGCTTCATGCCTACCCAGAAGAAGAGCTTCCTCATGTCTACGTACATTTTCTTCACACCCGGATGCGCACAATAAAGTGCTCTATGGGCTTCCTTCAGTATGATGCTTCGAATATCCCCACCTTCGGGGATGTACATCCTTCCTCGATATCTTAATAGTTCATCTGCTTCCAGACTATATCCTTCATACTTTGGATCTAATTGCCTCCCACTCTGGAGGTTTGAAGTAACCTTTAAATACCAATTGTCTCCAAGAAGTTGCATCAACACACATTCCCTCATATTGACTTTTAAGGGTACCAAGGAGAAGACACGTGGTCTCCTACTCAAAGCATCTGTGACCACATTCTATTTTCCCTTGATATATGAAATACCAAAATCATACTCACTCATGAACTCACTCCATCGCCTTTGCCTGGCATTTAGATCCCTTTGAGTGAAGAGATGTTTTAAACTTTGATGGTCCATTTTGAGCTCAAAGTTTCGCCCTACTAGAAAGTGCCTCAAAGTTTCAGAGCTAGCATTACTGCTGCCAACTCTAAATCATGAGTAGTGTAAATTTCCTCATGTTTCTTCAACTTCCTTAACACATAAGCTATCACTCCTCCATCCTGCATTATCACGGCCCCCAACCCTTGATTTGAGGCATCCGTGTAGACTGTGAAGTCCTTTTCCATATCCGACACTCATAGAATTGGCGCACTAGTTAGTAACCTCTTAAGATCGATGAATGCACTATCACATTCTTCTTTCCATTCATACCCAACCCCCTTGTGTTGCAAAGTGGTGATGGGTTTCACTATTTTAGAGAACCCTTCCACAAATCTCCGATAGTAACCTGCTAGCCCCATGAAGCTTCTTACCTCATGAGCATTTTTCGGCACTGGCCATTCCATAATGGCCTTTACCTTTTCTGGGTCCACGAAGATTCCTTTGCCGAAAATGATATGACCTAAATAGTGAATTTCTTTCTGGAAGAAGGAGAACTTTGACAACTTCCCATACAATTTGTTCTCTCTAAGGCAAGACAACACCACTCACAAGTGTTCCTCATGCTCTCTTTCGTTCTTGGAATAGATGAGGATATCATCTAAAAAGGCTTGTACAAATCGGTCTAAGTACTTTCGAAATACACCATTCATGAGGCTCATGAATACTGTTGGTGCATTGGTCAATCTGAAAGGTACTACAACGAACTCGTAATGCCCAAACCGAGTTCGAAAGGCAGTTTTAGGAATATCACCTTCCTTAATCCTTAACTGGTGATACCCTGATCGCAAATCATTTTTTGAGAATATCATTGCTCCTTTCATCTGATCAAAGAGATCATCTATATGTGGCATTGGGCACCTATTTTTCATTGTAGCACGGTTCAAGTCCTTGTAATCTATACACAGTCATAAGGAACCATCCTTCTTCTTCACAAAAATTACTGGTGCACCCCAAGGTGAGACATTGGGCCTTATTAGCCCTATGTCGAGTAGATATTTCAACTGCATCTGTAACTCACAAAGTTCTGGCTCTCTTGCCTTGCTAGCATTGCCAATGCTACACTGTAATCTCCAATTACTCAAACTTGTGTGTAATCAAGCATCAAACCCATCCTTGTATCAATATGTACCACTCATATCAATCACCCTTATACATTAATTAAACCTAATTAACTCAAATAAGTTTAAACTATTTTAATGAATTTAAATAAGTAATTATTAAAAAGAAAACAAATGTTAAAAATAAAATTATTTTAAAATAATATTAATATTTTAATTTTTTTGTTTTATATTTTTTTTGAAAGTGATTAATATATAAATATATACATATATCCATATATTAAACAGAAATAAATAAATAATAATAATAAAAATCGAATAACCTTGGGCATCGTGGGACCTCGCATGAGGCCCACATGCCCCCTCCCTCTTTTCCATGTGTCCAAGTGTAAAAAAAAAAACTAAATGAACCCTAACCCTACCCTGTGCGTAGAGTCTTCATTCTCATCTGGATGACCTCTGATATACCTCTCTTTCGCTATGTGCATACACAATCGAGTTCATAGGGTGTGGCCTCGGCCCCATGGCCAACCGCTAGGAGGGTACGACCATGGCCTCCAAACCAGCTCGCCGAGGTTTGGTTGCTATCAGTTTGGTCTCCTTTTTTTTTTTTTACTTGCTTCAATTTGGTTTTGTGTTTACAGCTCTGCATGGACGCTTCCTCAACACCCTAGCTCACGATTGTGTTATGTGAGTTTGTTCAGGTTTGCAGTCGTCGTATTAAGCAGGAAAAGGAAATTACTTTCCAGCCAAACGCGAAAGAGCCTCAATAGTAGTCAATACAGTTTCAGTTTCTCCTCCACTGCATCTCTTTGCCAATAAGAAAGAAATCTTCAGAGATTTTGTGTTGTTTTTATTTTTTTAATTTTTTTGCCTGGAAAACTTTTTTTTTTTTTTTGTATACCTTATGCTTTTGCTCTACAATCAGACATGGGTTCTCCTCCTTGGGCTCGGTGTTTGGTCTTGGCCTCGGTGCGTAGTGCACTCTTTAACCCCGTAGGCTACCTTCCTCATGACTTTGGGATTACTTGCGTAGTGCATAAACGTTATCCTCTTGTTGGCTCATCCCTTGGATTTTGTGCTAGACTTAGATTTGGTGCTCAGTTTACCATATGGACATTGTCTGTCAAGTTGGTTTTCCCGAGTGGTTAAGGGGAAAGACTTAAGATCTTCTACACATAAGTGTGTGTGGGTTAAAATCCCATAGCCAACATTCTAAATCTGCTTTCGTTTTACCTGTCCTCGGGCTTGGAGTTAGGTCTTGGGTTCGACCTTCACCCTACTCACAGCTTTACCCTCGGCCCTTTGTTTGAATGATGCTGAAAAGAAACAGTCCTTGGCTTGGTAGCTGTAGTTTACAAATGCGTATTGGAAAGTAAAGGCTCCCATGTGGGTTTCTCCTCCACTCGGCTTGAGCGCTTGGTGCATAGGTTGGTGTACTCATGGTGTTGATACAAGGCATGTGCCAAAAACTATGACAACTTCAGTGGAATCATGGAGATCAATGCTGGAGAATATTTTATATGTGTGAGTTTGTTTTAGAAATTGGGAGTTTGCAAGAGCATACCTATTCTATTCAGGTATGTATACTTCTAACCTTATTCAATCCAGGGTGTGAATTGGGAGGGTTTCGTTATTTGTAATTCGACCATGAAATTGCTATTGTATTTTCAAACTGTAGCACTCTAGCTATTGATGTTTTAGATTGGTGGGCGGTGACGAGATTTATCATGAAAGGAGGATACAAGTTCTCTCCTTAAATCGGTTAGATATTCATGATGAGACGCTAGCATCTGAGTCCAAGCACTTATCTATTGATTTTTGATTGGATCCATGCCTCCGTCGTGGCAAGAGGTGGTGTCGTATGGACTGACTGATCGATTCGAGTTCCCTACCATGGTTGCATTTCAATTACCAAGAGAATCCATCCCTCCCTTCACCCTTGCTGCAGCCCTTGATCCGGCCAGGGTCGAAAACATGGTGCAGGAGATTATGCCTCTAGGCGTTGTCCCTTTTAATTTGGTCAATAATGTTACAGAAGCCATTGTTTTTGGGATTCAATCAGCCCTAACTCTGCAATGATTGAGATAGTAAACAGCAGAATTGGATAAGATTCATTGAATACCTAGGGTTTGAATTTACGATCAATTTGAAGATAAATATATTTGAAATTTCCATGGCAATTACAAGTTGGTTCCTTTACATGGTTCGAAGATTTATCTACATAGATTATTGGTCAATATTTTTTTTTTTAAATATCAATTTCTTTACAGAAAACTAACAAGGTTTATGTAATTTGTTTTTTTGTTTTTCTTCATTTTATAAATGTATATTCTTTTATATATATATATATATATATATATATATATATATATATAAATGTATATTGATTTCTGGGAATGCTTTTTATATAAATGTATATTTTGATTTCTGGGAATGCTTTTTATATAAATGTATATTTTGATTTCTGGGAATGCTTTTTATGGTTCTTTAATTATTTGTTTGCACAAGTATTTTGATAAAATTAGATCTCAATTTCCCACTTAGCTATATTCTATTTACCATTTAGATTTAATGTGTGAGGTTCTCTAATGAGCTCCTTATTATGCTTCAGCATGGTTCAATCAGGTCATATTTTTTTCTTAAATTACCCATCTAAATAAGGGAAGTGCCATGCGTGTAAGTGACATTGTCCCACAAAATGTCGGGTGATTTCTAACTAAATCTGGTGAAGGTCTTGAAGTTTCCTTTATCGTGGCTTGGAAGGAAGGACCATTACTTTGAATGTGAGCTCTTGAAACCTCTTGCCTGTATTTGTATATAGTAAGGGTATCTGAACGTAGTAACACCAACCTAGGATTAAATGAAGCCCAAATAGTATGTTTGCAAAATACATTTAGGGTATCGCTTTTGCACCAGCAGGACATTTTCCAAAGTGCCCTCTAATTAAGATGAAAAGTAATTTGACAATTACAAGCGAATTTTACCTGGGTATTTGACTTAAGCATTTGTTGGTTATGTTTAAAATTGCAGTATAGCCATTCAGATCTTGTGACCTCTATTCCAAACAAAGGTGGTGTTGATGATTCAGGTGTGGCATTCATTGATAGTAAATGATTAGAATGCTGATACAATGTTCATGCCAATTCAAAACTGTGATCTAAGTATGATTTATGGTTTTTGAGTCAACCCATATTGTCAAAATTTCTGAATTGCATTTTGAACGGCAGATTGATTAGATTGAGGGGTTTTTTGTTTGTTGGATTTTCATGAAGTTGGAAATGGGATGATTTAGTTAGTTGATAGACAACTCTGAGATCTGAAGGGTGCAAATGAAGGAGGTGTCGGAGAGTTGTACTAGCGTCTTGAACGAATAGCTCTATTTATTATTATTTTATTGAACCCAAATAGACTCTTTGATATATATTTTGATTTTATACTTGAAATATCAAATATATTCTTCTTCTTTTTTTGCATATTATTTATATATAGATCTGTGTAAAAAAAATCGTGTGCTTGGCTTGTAGGTTAGGTGGAGCTGGAGCTTGGTGCTTGGCCCTCGGGCCTAGATTTATAAGTTTTCCCTAAATAGATTATTTATACATCTAGTTATTTATGTTTATATAACCCTTTTCAAGGATTTTACTTGTACAGACCAACAAGTTTTAAAGTTTTAGAGGGTTTCAGGGCTGTTTACAAGACACATAGCCTAGATTTCTGCCCAGAGTCAAGAGGATGGGTGGGTAGGCGGGCCTTTGGTACCAAATTTCAAACTAAATCTCTGATATTATGTGTAAGGTCTCTTCCAACAAAACCTTATAAAATATAAGTTAAAATAGAGAAATGTTATCCTAACTTTTGACCATTCATTATTCAGCATAATTAAAATTTATGAGCAGCATCATAATAAACCGCATATTCAACATCATAACAAACCACATATTCAACATATTCAGCAGCATGATAATAAGCCACATAACACAACATAATAATGAAAATACATACCTCTAACCGATGCTACTGTTGTTCTCCAACTCTCCCTGATGCTCTGCCCAAAACTGACTAACCTCCCAACCAGCTAGGAATAGAGCCTCTTCGGCTCCCTAGCTCCAGGATTCTGTAAGGATTCCTAGCCCCCGAGCCCAAAACTCCCAGCAACAGATGCCCCCCTGTCTCAGTCCACCAAACTCCAACAAGTTCCTCTAGCAAAAACCAATACCATCCTCCAGCAAGCTACTCCAGCCCCAAACCAGCAATACAGTCCTCTCCTCTCAAAAATGATGCTCCCCCCCCCCCACAAAATCCAAAAGTCCCTTCTCGAGTGTTTTTCCCTTCTCTTATCCTCCTTTCCCCCTCTCTCATTCACCGCCTTCTCCCTTTCATTAAGACTCACCCACCTTATCCCTCCATTCAATGCCAACCACCTTATCCCCTTTCTCTTTAATGGTTCCATCATTCGATACATTAAGTCTCCATTTAATAAATTAATAATTTATTAAACTCTAATTCATTAACCAATATTTAATCATGAAATTAATTAATTAATTAATTAAACTAATATACATTAAATAAATATTAAATTAGGACAATTAATTAATTAAGTAATTAACTAATATACATTAAACAATTATTTAAATCATGACAATTGATTAATTACTTAGGGTTGTTACACTAGAGTTCTGTAACGCCCCATATTTTGGATTTAGGTAGATAGAACTTTGATTTTTCTCATCTTAGTAATTCATTTCTTAACAACTTTTTGGACTCAACAATATTGATATAGACATGTGACAAGTGTACCTCTAGACCTATTTATGTGTTGCATAGTATTATTTTCATTGTTATATGCTCATGATGATGATAACTCTTTGATTTATTTAAACATGAAAATTAAGATATGGAATTTAGGTACATGGATATCAAATCAAAGTTATGTTGTGAATGCATAACAGCTGTAATCCATGATAAAAATAAACATAGATTATTTAATTGAATGCCAATACAGATATGGATTCTTATATGAAATTATGATGTATATACATAGATATGAGTTATTGGTGAACTAACCTATAGGTTGATGAGCTATGTGATAGCCAAATGAATACAATGATGAGGTAACATGGATGTCGTAGACATCAAGACGATAGTGTATGTTATAAGTTATAAATTTATGAATCAAAATATTTCTATGATTTGTGGTAAGTGTAGTTTTGACAGGACACACAACTTTCCCAGAGTGGTTGTTTGATGACGTGACTCTAAGAACAATAGTTGCACAATAGGGCTTGATGTAGGGTGTTGAACCTAGTTCTATAAGGAGGGGTGGAGGTGTTTCCCACCGTTTATCCTCCAGAACCTAGAGTCGTGGGAGGGCTGTGTGAAGTCATGCTCCCCTAGATGTGTGATGGTGACTGCTAGTTGCCTGTTGGGGAAGCTTGGTCGAGATGTATGACATTTTCGCTTACAGGTTCTATCTGTATTTAGGTCAATATAGTTGACGCACCATCTTAGTCCAACAGAGGAAAGAACATGATAGAAGATGGAAGTAGGTTAGGAAGGAAGGATGTTGGAAGATGGAAGTAGGTTAGGAAGGAAGGATGCTTCGATGTTAGTTGAGAATACTGATTGGGGATTAGAGATGACACTATTGTTTACTCACTTGGTTCCTACCATGTTTAAAACCCTCTTTGATTTCCTATTGATATTTTAAGTGTGACAAGATTGATGAATTGGTGTAATTTAGTTCGGTAAGATTATTAATTGATGCATTACTTGATCTATTGTCCTACATGTCTTGGTGATCATATAGGAACTATGCACTAGAGGCAATGATTGTTTATCGTTAGTACATACATGAGATATGTGGCTGCTAGCTACGCACACATACCCTACCCATGTACACTAGTATAAGTAATTAATGTATTAATTATTAAAGTAAATTATTAACTATTTAATTGAATGTTTATTGAATATGTAAATTATATTGCATACAAAATATCAAGAAGCATTAAATACCTTCTTGACTTTGATAGATGGTGGGTATGATGAATGAAATGAGCATGGTGGGGTGTTATGTACATTTTGGGGAAAGTTATCAAATAACATTTATTAGCTAGCATGAGAAGAAAGACTTTTCATTTTATTCATTGTTGTTTAATGCAAGTCATTTATATTTAGTTTTATTTTAATATTTTCCCAAAATATCTAGATAAGGGAGGTTGATGGATAATAATGAGGGTGGTTGAAGAGACTTGGGGAAGGGTGTATGTAAACTTGATAAATAGGGAGGAGAAGTGGTGAGGAAGGGGGATGGAGAGGTTTGAGCATAATGAGAGGTTGTGAACTTCTTGGAAGATATAATTTTGTGATATTTTTCTTTGAGCATTTGTGCTTTGTTGTTCTTGGAGTCACGGGAACGGAGGGCCAAGAAACCAAAAGGTTTCTTGGAGCTAGGAAGTCAGCTAGGCTCCTAGTTGGTTGGGAGGATTACGTTGTTTCACTCTGGGAAAGTGGGAAAAGAATGCTTGTAAGCGCCCAGGACTACATTACAACCGATGAGCTTCAACAAGCTAAGGAGGAGGTATTTTTCGGTGGTATTTTGTTATTGATATTTTTATATACTTTTGTTTTAAGTTCTAAATCTTAGAGTTAACATATTACTTATTTCATCATGTTATTTAGATTTATCATTGAGCAAATGTAGAAGAATTGTCTAAATGGAAATCAATGAAATTATGTTAAAACAAAGTTGTTAATGTGTATGTATTTAATGAAAGATTAATTGGTTAACATCCTAGATGGGTGTCACAAGTTCACTACATATATACCCTTACATGCCCAATAGAACAACACCATCTCTATGAATTTATCATAAAATATTAAAATTTATAATAAGTGTTTACAAAGGAATGTATAGGAAAATAATTAACTACCTTTAAAATGGAGAATGTGCAGTTTGGTTTACCTCTATTTTGCATTATTTATGAAAATTAAACCAGTCAGAAATTACCAATTTCGGCGACATCTCCACTCCATGAGCTCTCTCCTCTGTCGCCATGGGGTTTTGCAGGCCTCTTTCCTCTATCTTCGTGAGGTTTTTGAGCTGGGGTTTCTCTCCTCCCCCTCGGGGAAACCACCTCCTACCCGTGAACAAAGACCTCATAGGTCGGGTTCTCTCCTCCCTCTCCGGACAACCACGTCCTCCCTCTCGCTAGGCTCGAATGGCGGATTTCTCTCTGCGGGATTCAATGAAAGGTGTGAGTGTGAAAGCAGGGCGTGGGCTTGAATGCAGGGCACCTCCTCCCTCTCTCTCTCCTCCCTCTCATTGGGCTCAAATGGCAGGTTTCTCTTTGCGGGATTGGATGCAGGGCGCGAGTGCTAGATGGGCACGAACTGATCTAGTGCTAATTGTTATGGTGTGAATAGATGGGTGTGAGATTTAGGGCACGGGTGCTAGATGGGCACGAGCTCTAATACTAATTTTAAATTTTATTTGAATTTTTTTTGTTGTTGTTTTATTTTTAATGTTTTTAATGTTTTTTTGTTTTAACACATGTTTTTGAATGTTTTGAATATATTAATTATATTAATAATAATAATAATAATAATCTAGTTTTTAAGGTCATGGCCAAGCCAGACACCAAATTTGCATATGAGACCTCCTCCGCCCAATGATTTTATAGGTAAATTCTACCATGACCATGAAATTTTACCATGGCGCAATCCTTGTGGCCTACCACATGATCAAAATACTTGCAGGGTATCCATCAAATCTTTTCAACAAGTCGGTGAGATTAAAAAGGATGGACCTAGTGAGTTAAACAACTATATTGTGGGTGAGTGGCCTGACATGATCAATAATGTTTCCAAATATCCAAATGAAAAATCAAAAGGAGTGAAGGGAAAGGGTCTAGATTTAGCTACCATTGCTAGAGATTTAGCACCCAAACCATCCCAAGAAGAGATAAGAAGGAGGATCTGAGCGAAGGATTGGGTCACATATCAATGAAGGGGTATCATTAATGTCCAAATGGGATATGGGATCCATGACTAGGTTATTTATGAACCAATAATTAGTGTTAATGTCTAACCAATGTCAAGGGAGAGAAATAATGGCCTTATGTCCTAAATGAAGAGTCTCGAGTCAAGCACCAAACAGAAAAACCATGAAGATTCTCAAGTTATGTCATTGAAATCATCCTTAAACCATGACATAGGACCTTCATAGAGTATCTTTGGCCTACTAGAGGGATATGGGTGCCATGATTAAACCACAACAAAGGCCCTAAAAAAGAACATGTCTTAGTTCCACACATGGCATAATTATTGGGTACATCATGGTTAGGGTTTTGTAGCACTTGAGTGGGATATGAGGGCCCTAAATGACACTTCTTAGGCTCAATCATCATGAACAACACCAGGAAACCACAACACAATCCCTCTCTAGGGGGTCCTTGGCATCATATCAGTTGGATAAGGACACTATTAGGAGATTTTTTGTAGTAAGGATGGGTAGAGAGGCCTTAACCAACACATCACTCTTTTTTAATGCTTCCTTGAAGGCCTCCAAGTAGGATACAGGTGCCATGAGTAGGTTTTGTTCCCTAGAAATGGGTCTTAACACCTAAAAATGGTTAAAGGGGGAGTAAAGGACTTAATCCATAACTAAACCTTCTCAATCTCATGTGTTATGAACAACACCTAGAAACCATTACATGAGCTCTCACTTCAATGTCTTTGGCCTAATATTTGGACATGAGTTCCATTTATATGTTTTAAATACTACATATGGGTCTCGGGGCCTTGACCATGGTTGTGGTAGGGAAACAAGCCTCAATCCCTTAACCATGGTCATGGGAGGGAAACAAAAACCCAAGCCCCAAATATATCATATCTAGCTCAAGCACCATGAAAAATTCCTCAGGTTACGAGTGTTGAAAATTAAAAGGGTTATAGTGTTTAAGTTATGATAAGGGTTAGGGATTATAAACACTAGGGGGCATAATTTTTATTTTCTTACATTAAGGATCATTATGGTTGGGGGTGATAAAATTTAAATGGATTAGAGATTAGGGGTTAGTTTTGAGGGAATATAGTGGTTACGGGCCCAACGTTATAGACGAGAATCTCATTAAGCCAACTCAAAAGATCCACATTAAGACTAAATCAGACGAGGAAATCACATTAATTCTAAAGGGTGTGTGAGTCAAATTTGAGTCCAGAAACCCTCCCATGTCATTAAGGCATGCAAATAGTCTATCCATGTCAAGTTTCAGTGCATACAAAAATAGTTTGAAAAAATTTCAACGTTGGCCCCATTCACAGGTCATTGTTGCCCATGTCTAGTCCTAGTACAATGTATTTTCATTGTTCCTTTTAAAAATCATTCAACAATACACTTGTTCTCTCATCTAGTAATGCAAGGGAATATTTTTATGGTGTTGATTAAAAAATGAACGAAAAAATAGGGATTTTTCATCACAACTATGACACACATACATTGTATATACGTTAATGTAGAACCTGAAAGAAAATTGAAGAAAGGCTGATGCAAACTTAAAACTTGTGTACTTTGAAAGAAAAATAGGGTTCATGGTTTACATGATGAATTGATGATGGAAACAAGTGGGTGTGTGAGTCAAATTTGATTCCAGAAACCCTCCCATATCGTTAAGGCATGCAAATAGTCTATCCATGTCAAATTTCAGTGCATATAGAAATAGTTTGAAAAAAATTCAAAGTTGGCCCCATTCATAGGTCATTGTTGCCCATGTCTAGTCCTAGTACAATGTCTTTTCGTTTTTCCTTTTAAAATTCGTTCGACAGTACACGCGTTATCGCATCTAGTACTACAAGGGCATATTTTTATGGTGTTGATTAAACAATGAACGAAAAAAGAGGGATTTTTCATGACACATATGACACACATACATTGTATATACATTAATGTAGAACCTGAAAGAAAAATTAAGAAAGGTTGATGCAAACTTAAAACTTGTGTCAACCAATTTGTGTACTTTGAAAGAAAAATAGGGTTTATGGTTTACATGATGAATTGATGATGGAAACGAGTGGGTGTGTGAGTCAAATTTGAGTCCAGAAACCCACCCATATCGTTAAGGCATGTGAATAGCCTATCTATGTCAAATTTCAGTGCATACAGAAACAGTTTGAAAAAATTTCAATGTTGGCCCCATTCACAGGTCATTGTTTCCCATGTCTAGCACTCCTACTATAATGTCTTTTCATTGTTCCTTTTAAAATTCATTTGACAGTACACATGTTCTTGCATCTAGTACTGCAAGGGAATATTTTTATGGTGTTGATTAAACAATGAATAAAAAAAAAGGAATTTTTCATCACAACTATGGCAGTACACATACATTGTTTATACATTAATGTAGAACCTGAAAGAAAAATGAAGAAAGGTTGATGCAAACTTAAAACTTGTGTCAACCAATTTGTGTACTTTGAAATAAAAATAGGATTTATGGTTTACATGATGAATTTATTTCCACATAACTCATGGGCCAAAGTCCCATGTTTTCAAACAATTTCAACGAAGATTCTATAGAAATGAAAAACACGTTCATCAAAACTTCGTTGACGCAATACTATGACAACAATGATGACATCTACGATCATGATGGTATAAAAATGAAAGAGCTTCTCTTGGTTTCAAGAATAATTTATCCTCTACTGAACAAGGCCAACCACGTAAAGGTGGAAGCTCATATGGCCCCTCCCCTCCCCCTTACATCACTCTAAATTCCCCAATACCCAATCTATAAAATAGAAAATAATTGAAAGCAACCTAGTAATATTCATGCATAGAAACTACAAAAAACAAAAATTATTGAAGGTAAATGAAATTATGTGTTTGTAAATGATATTGTCAGTTTACCACGTACTTTAGTATATTGGCGACTATTTTCAGGTTTCACATAATAATTAAACAACATGTAACATAGGATATAAAAATGTTGCATAAAACTTAAAAACATGTAATTAACCCATGACATAAGTAAATTATTTTAAGAGAATAATTCATACAAATTAAAATATATAGTCATGTACCTGATCCAACTCAACATTTGTATAATCATCCTTATTTTGTATCTTCTTCTTCATCGAACTCGAAAAGTGTATCATCATCCTGTTCAGAAATGGCGTTGAAAGGATTGACGATATCATCATCGTCATCAATGTCATTTTGGAGCATATTTCCATCTACATCATCATCAAGAACTGCATTGTCTCCTACGCCTGGATCATGATCTTCTTCGTCTTCTTCGTCTGTCGACCCTGCATGATCTTTCGACTCTGTCTGATCTGGAGAATCATCTTATCCTTCATGTACATGAGTATACTTAACTTGCCTTCCTCTTGGATCATATCTAACAACAAATGACCAATCTCTATCACCTGGAACATTTGAGTAAAAGACTTGTTCACATTGGCTTGGAAAAACATAGTGATCATGTCCTCTTTCAAAACCATTGTTTTAATCATCGGAAATTTATTGGCATGTTGAATAACAGTTATTTCCTCGTCACGTTCATGCATTCTAACTTATACCATTTGACGTCAAACATAACTAATTTGAAGGAATTAAAGTCACACTCAAGTATATCATTCAAATACCCATAGTATACATTTTTAAATTCTCGGGGATGTTTGTCACTCCTAGAGGAAACATTAGTGACCTGGAATACTGCAGTTATCCCACTATCAGAATTTTTCCTAGTTTCATCCAACTGTTTGATGCGAAATTTATAACCATTGCACCACATAGCCTTGTGGTGTTTCAACTGCAATATGTCTTATATGTAAAAGATGCATTGTTAATTAATAAATTAACATATTTATATAACTTGGAAAGTATCTGAAAAATATATAAGTACACATGTAGTCACATTAATATAATATAAAATAACTGAATAAAATGGGTGAATTTGCTTGTCTGTCCATCTTTCAAACCATATGCTAAATCAATTTCCCTTTGTGTAACATTGGCATCTATGTTACGACGAGCTTCTCTAACCAATCCAAGCAGTTGTTTCCATGATAACCTATCGCCATGATGTTTTTTACATATTTCAATCCATACATTCATCCAGTCAATATTGTTTGCAATGCATCCCAATCTTGAGCAATTGAATCAAAAAATCATAATTCACCAATATTAAATATTAATTATAACATCCATGGTAAATATTAATAATTTATGAAATAATTGATATTAATGTATTATTGAGTATGATCATATACACAAAAAATGAAAATTTATATGTATTAATATAAATCTCCACAATTATTAATATATTACCTCTCATTTTTTTCATTCTACCTTTCCCCAACAGGTGCTCCTGATCTTCAAATTTTTTTATGGAGTTCACATTCCAAATGTGATCAACTGCATGCATAGTTGGCGCTGCTAATTTAGGAAGATGTTGACTAATATACACCATGGATTTATATACCATATATCCCTCCACCATAGAACCCTTAGGGTGTGCTCTTTGTTTAACCGAAGCCTCCAATGATTTCAAGTGCCTCTCCACCATCCACATTGACCTTGTGTGTACAAGTCCACAGATTTCAATCTCCTCAACTTGGTGTATGAGGTAGTGTTCTTGTGCATTGAAAAATTTTGGAGGTATATACTTTTTCATTTCACACATTAGCCGAGGAATTTCTCTCTTCCAATACTTTATATCATCTTCATGGATTTCTTTCAATGACAACCATCTACATGAGATCATGGCACAAGAAAATAACATGTTTGAACAAAAAATAATATAATATATTACATTACAAGTAAAAAATGTGTCATTAAGTACAACAACAAATTGAAATAACATTTTGCATATAAATCACAACTACTTACCTCATGTATTTGCCAAGATCATATATAACTTGTTTGACGTTGTTGTCAAAGTCGTTTGGGAGAGATAGCAGTAGAACATATTGTAACAAAAAAAATGAATCGTTATTTGTTTCGACCAAAGTAGACAAAAAAAAATAAAAAAACTTAAAAGTTGTATACGGCCAATATATATATATATATGTATACCAAAATTGTTACCTTAATGAAGGTATGTCAATCATGTGTTTTTACCCCACCAAATTCACCTTTCTTCGTTAAGATATTATTTATGTTTGAAGCAAAACCCGTGGGAAATATAATTCTTTGAATGACCTCTTTTACATCATTGCTTTGTTTCTTTGTTAATAACCATGGAAGGTTATTTCTGTATCCATCTCTATTTGATCGTATCACACTTCACATTGCATGATTGGCTTCCTGAATGTCAGTACAAATTTTGACAATTTTTTCTTTATCCCTGGACCTACCATCTATGATTCGCCATAACGTTTCTGTCGCATTCTTCCCGATATGAATTGTATCAAACAAATGAGCTATTTTTATCTCCTCATAGTAGGGAAACCTCATGAATTGAGTGGGATAACATTTCATTCCTCATGGAAGCCCATTATTAATACCTTCATGATGGCGTCCTTCATGAAGCATAAAATAAATCACAACAATAATTATCAATTACGGTAAAATAAATTCAATGATTAAAATAAAAATTCAAAACATTACATATATGATACATAAAGAAATTGTGTACCTTGACGATTTCTATTATATTCCAACCTCCATAGGTGAGGTGTCATTCTTCATGGTTTTAAACCAGTCTCTTATTTCCCATTGAAAATATGTTTTTTAGTAGTACAATACCTATGGTTCTTAGGGAGGAGGTGTGTATACTCATCAAACACCACCTTTCCTAAACTTTTTGAATGACGATACTTCATCTTAGGACCACAAACTGGACATGAAAATTTACCCTTTGTTTGAAGACCTGCAATAGATGGATTAATGTCAATTATACGATGAGATTATTTAAAAATTAAACATGCAACATGAAATCTTTAAAATATATATATATATATATATATATATATATATATATATATATATATATATATAGTATTAAAGAGAAATATAATTCTACATACTACAAAAATGTGTTAGTCCTGGGGAATCATGAATTGTCCATAAAAGTATTCCACGGAATTTTAATTTCTTCTCTCTGATTGGTTTATAGATGTCATACATAGTGATGTCAGCCCATAAATTTAGTAGCTCGTCGATAAGAGGCTCAATATTTTCATTCATATATTTAACTTGGTAATTACCTAATTGTTTGAAATTACACATAATTACTATAACCATGATATGTATATATAAGTAAAAAAATAAACAAAATATATTATGGAAAAAACGAAATGAAAATGTTACATTCAAAAAATTAATGTAAACAAATACCTGGAACAATCATTGTCAACATTATGTGCTCCCTCTTTATTGACATCCAAGGAGGAATGTTATTGTTGATAACAAAAATAGGCCACACTGAGTAAATAGACCTAAGTTCTCTGAATGGATTAACACCGTCAGCTGCCAATGAAAGCCTAACATTACGAGGTTCATCTTTGAAATCTACCCATTTTTCCTCAATTTCCCTAAATGCATAACCATCGGCAGGAATTCGAAGAACACCATCTACACTTATGTTACATGCATGGCAATCCATAAATTGTGCTATGCTTTCACACCTGAAAAATCACTACAAACATGGAATTATGGGAATATGATGAAGAACCTTTCGAGGCACCCTTTTTGTTACTTGATCGGTTCAATATCTACTGATAAGACATTGTGGGCATTTTGTTTTCAAATCATGTTGTCCATAATATATAATATGATCATTAGGACATGCATCTATAGTTTAATAATCCATTCCAATGTCTTTCATAATGGTATACAAATCTCGATATCTGCGAGGTAAAATATTTGACGATGGTAACAAAAATTCACATAACAATCTACAACATAACAAATAACTAGTTATTGTAAAGAATATTAATCGTAAAAATTGCATTCTTATTTTACACATTAATTAACACTAAAAAAAATAGAAAAACGTCAACATTTATGTATATGAGATGAAACATATTACATACCTTAGGATTTGTTTCGTACAAGTGTTTGAAAAATTATTCATAACCTTTAAGTTCACTAGAAACAATGTAGTGAAGAGAATATTTGCTCTTGAGCCTTCATAAAGTCATTTATTTTCCTTTTCTAATAGAGGTTCACCATAAATACCATCACTGTCCCCATCCACATCCGACCGAGCAAACAAATCTTGGATCATTTGATTTGTCCCATCATCTTCTTCCATGGGATCATTAACTTGATTTGTCCCATCATCTTCTTCCATGGGATCATTAACTTGATTTGTCCCATCATCTTCTTCCATGAGATCCTCATTTGCTTGATCATGTTCCTCAACTTGTACAACATCATTTCTACTACTACTTGGTGCAATATTCTGCAGAAAGTTAGAGGGTAAGTCTAACTTTATAATTACAAACAAGCATGCAAAATTAGTGTGTATAACAAATATTCAAACAATATATATATATATACATATATAATTTTATATAAAATCGACAATATAAAAACAGATAATGAATATATAGCTAATTATCATGGGACGATATTCATTCAATCCCCCATCAATGTGCCCATATTTCCTATAATGTTTTTTAGTTGTTGCTATTAAAATTATTACGGGATATGTAGAATTACATCTTTTGCAAGGGCAATAACATCTTCCATCACCCTTTTCACCCTCTTTACTTTTTTTCCCACCTCTAATCTTATGTGACATTCTTCCGCACAAAAGTACGCTTTTGAACCGTCGTTGTTATAGAAAGTTTGTCGCAACATCTCTAATTTGAAAAATATATATAGATAATTTTTTCATCGCAAGAGCGACGAAAGTTGACCAAGTCAATGTTGATTTTTTCAAACAGTGTAACGGTCAATGTTGACTTTGTCAAACAATGTAATGGTCAATGGTAATCATCGTTATTGCGATGATTACCAAAGGTCGTCGCAAGAGTGGCGGTAGTCCACTATCTTCACATTCATCGCTCTAGAGATGTACATCTGGTTTCATCGCAAGAGTGATGAATGTGGGTTGGATTTAAAAAATAAATAAAAATTCAACTCTCTATCTTCAATTGTGTGACAAAACGGTACTTTCGCCTAAAGTAGTCATCGCAAATTTTTCAATATGTAGTAGTGAGAAAAGGTGAACAGGGGGTATAAAAGAGAGATAGGGGCCTTTATTCTCTCATTATTTTGTCTATCATTTTGATGTATGCATTCTTTCTATAGAGCCCATGCACTTGGGGGTTTTGAAGGTTTTGACTGAACAAACCCTAGAGATCAGCTCAGCAAAAGATCCCACCCAACCTGGTCCAAGCTTGGTCACGGAGGTGAAAGATTCCTCCCTCACCATTCTCCATCAGTTATCATTCAGATACAGGTGCATTTGAGGAACCATGACACACTTTTGGTATATTCCTGCAGAGTTGGTAGACTTCATATCTGAGAGAGATCTCTCTTTAGTGGTCTTAGTTATCCTTGGGGTGCCTCTTTGCCTCTTTGCATCGGTATTCATGGGTATTCTTCGGCCATTTCAATCTATATTACAGTGGGGCGCATTTTCTCTTAAGGAGGGCACATTCTTCATATTGGGTCTAGTTTTTTGGAAGGTGAGATCTCACCTAATAGCTAGGAGGCTCACAGGGAGGTTTTCCTATTTCCCGATCTACAGTTTGGCATTATTTTCATAGGGTTTGGAGGCCATCTTCAAGGAGGCCGAAATCTTGGTCACCTACAGCCAGTGAGGGCGCACTTTGCAGAGAAAATATATCAGCAACAACCAAAGTAAATATTGGATCATTTGTATTCATCTTGGAGGACTATTGGGGGTTCCTTTCTTCATCATTACATTGTATTTTGGAGGCACTATCAACCACAAAATTCATTCTTATACATGTAATCTAGATCTTCCCCATTTGGTATGAGGTTAGCTATATTATGATAAATAAAATCAGATCTGAGTTTGTGGCCATTTCTTGTGCTATATCTATTGTCTTTATTATTGTTATTTTTCATCTCTATCATCAACAATTTATGCATGTAATAAACCATGATCAAACTCAATAACAAGAAAAACATGTCAATTGTTTGACTAAATGTTTCAATGAGTTTTGTTGTCATAATTATAACAACAAGCTAATTAACCAAACAACAGACATATTGGGAGCTATAAGAAGGTTGCAAACCATCTCCTTGGTCACCAAAACATACCATTAACATACTATGCAAGTGGGGACAACTAGAAGTGTAGATTAGTCAAGGCTTTGACCCAACAAGCAAAGTGTTTGGCTAAAACTCTCAACCATATAGTTTTGATTTTTATATCAGAATTGGGTTGGGAACATTACATCACCCAACAATCTCGTCAGAGAGCATCTCCCGTCATCCAAAGGCGCATCGACACTTTGTTGAACTTAGAGGAGAATCATGTAAAAGTAAAAACCAAGTTTGAAGCTCACCAATAGACCATTAAGCATTGGTTTGATAAGAAGTTTGTTGGTGAGAAAGACTTTCAAGTCGACGATTTGGTTCTCAAATAGGACAAGCCTCATAAAGATAAAGTAAAACATTCAAAATTTCAGCATTTGTGGCTTGGCCCTTCCATGATTAAAGAGAAAATTGGCCAAGGAACCTACCATTTGCATAATATTGAAGGGGATACATACCTCCTTCTCGTTGATGGCCAAATCCTGAAACACTACATTAGCTAGCCCTCAAGGCAGCTCCTACTCTATACATAAATAAAGAGTTTGTTTTTGTTTTGATTTACTGCTTAGTTTTTCTTCACCTTTGCACATTTCTTACTTTTGATGTTATGATTTTCATTTTGTTTGCTTCTTGGTTTTTAATTTATTTCTTGGAAATGGTCACTTGGAATTTATAAAAGGTTTGATGACTTTGACTTGGATATCCCTTGAAGTGTAAAACATCTGGTGTCAAAAGTTTGGAAATTTGTAGCTTGGATTATAGACATAACTTCATCCCGAGCTATGTAGCACAGACATGCATAACTTCATGTCAGACCCAGTAGCAAAACATAGTTTACCAGTATATGGGCCTTGTATTCTTAAAATGTAACAAAGAAAGAAGCCAAGAGTCATATTTAAAGAACATATATTTTGTGTGTTTGTATAAACTAAGGAGATATGGTTCTGGAAAGGAATTTGTAGTACTCCAAGGAATGTTACTTAGGGAGTTCACTCATCTATAATTGAGTTGGAAAATATCACTTTCACAGGTGTCATCCCTCATGCCTTTAAAGTAAGACTAGAATCCCCTCATCCACCTTTCTCTACATATAAGAGAATCAAATTATAAAAGGCAAATTCTTGGGGAAAGGCATCCCAAATCATGTGGGATATGCAAGTATCTCCATCAGGGTTATCGATGCTCGTTGGCAGTGAAGAAAGGATTTTTACACTAGGGTGACTCCATCGGGGCTATGGACGCTCCCTGGGAACAAAAAAACACCAGAGAAATGCAGAAGCAACTTCTATTTTCAGCATTCATGATCTTTCATTTCACTATTTTACTCCTCGTGCCTTTTCTGAAACTATACCCATTGTGAAAAGGTCATTGCATGGTAATAAATCTATTATGGGCATGGTTCTAACTTCTTCTTTGTATCATACAAACTTTGTCTCGTCAAAAAATTGTGTTTTGAAAAGACTATGGGACCTATTCTCTCTCTCTTAGGGTCATGCATCATCGTGCTTCTACTCTCATAATTTTTTATTTTGGATACTAGTCTATAGAGATTCATGGCTTCGCACAGTGTGTCTCCATTTTTCTTTCCAAACATCAACAACCTCCTTTTTCTTGTATATTTACTTGTAAAGCCTCTCTCCAAGAAAATGGAGCCCCTTTTGCTCTTTTATAAAAACTTCTTGACTTGAATTTTTTCCTCAATGATTGAGCATGTTTACCCCTCTCTCTAAACATGCCTCTTTGATTTTCTTTTTTTTGCGAGAACTGTATTTTTTTTATTGGTACTTGGGAAAATTTTGAGAATGATTATTGGTCATCAAACAAGTTAGTATAAACTTCTTCGGTATATACCAAAGGATTTCCTCTCAAATGCTTCGATGCCCATTAAAGAGTTTCTATTAAACTTCTCTGATACGTTTATGTGACCACCGTGAGACTTTGTATAAACTCCTTCGATTTTACCGAAGGCGTTCTCACAAACTCCTCTAGTAGAGTCGAATGAGTTCCTATCTTTCTCTCTGAAATAGACCATGAATGAAGTCATACCGATGCACATAACATTATAATCTCTGGTGTAAACCAAATACTTTTATACCAAATCCTCCGATGTATACCGGAGAATTTCCCACTAACACCTTCGGTACAATGCTCCTAAACACTATGGTTGTGTTATATGTGCCCGGTGGCTATAAAAGGGAACTCTCATTCAAACATCATCACCGTTGTTTCTCGCAAGCACCCAAGGATCGTGATGAACAAAGTATCGAGTCACCCTGCCTTTAAAGCTTGTAGACCACAAAGTCCTCTTAGAATTTCTGCCTATGCTTACCCATGTGGCATCTTGTCTAGGTATGCCCTAATCTCCTTAACATTTGTCACTTATATAAGTTTAAGAGTTAGGTTCCACGTTTAGATTTAGGGTTTTCTTTTCTTTAACTGTTATATTAAACCTATCGCCCAACTCTGCAATCCTCAAGATCGCGCACCCTTGTAACCTTCATCATTTTCAACCAAATTCTTCAATCGAGATTCACCCAAAACCATCCCCCCTTATGTCCTTCTCCAGTCTCTCTTCAGTTCACCCATGCCATAACCATATCCATTTACAAGAGCCTTAGTTACACACTCCTATCCTGAACCTTGAATCAATTTAGCTTCATATCACTGATGCCCTATGTTTTTCCCTTCTAGAGGTTGACATAAGGAAAACCCCGACTATGGAATGGGATTTGAATCTTAGTGTTCCCAAGCGCTATTTCGATGGCTGAAATCTCCCAAAGCATAGAACTCAACCTCCCACTACCTTGGCACTCGACCCTAGAACTCAAACTAAATCCCAATTCTAACACTTCATTAAAATTTGATAAGTCACTTTGTAAACCAAAGAGGTTATCATAAAGTCGCCCGGTCTAATCAGATATTTTCACATGAATTTCTTTGATTCACTCAGATATTTTTACATGAAATCCTCCAGATTCACCAGAGGAGTTAGCATGAACCTTGATAGTATCCTCATAAGACTTAATTTTAAGTCCATCGGTTCACCAGAGTAATTGATGTAGTCGTTGTCAGTGGAAACTAGTGTACTTGGCATGATCATCTACGGTTTGTTCAGAGCTTTTCACAGGAAGCTCTTTGGTTTCACAGGAGGACTTGGAAGAAATTCCCCTAGTTTAACCCAAGAGAATTTACACAATCCTTTCTGGTATACTCAGAGATTTTTACATGAACTTCTCCAGTGTGTTTAGAGACTTTCACAGGAACTCATCCAGTGTACACCAAAACCTTTTACACAAACCTCTCCAATATAAATTAGAGCAGTTTTTATGAATTGCTCTTATTTTCAATATTTTTCAACCTTTTTTTCTGATTTTTATCTTGCCTCTTGGACAAAGCTCAACTTTCCACAATGCCTACCATCACTTTATCATCTTCCAATGACGACCTCTCGCCTAGCATTACTACAAGTAATTCTTCAGGTACTTATCACATGGTTTGTAAAGAAGATCTACCTTTATATTTATCTTTTATCTATTTTATAGCATATGATATTATCATGTTCATCTTATTTCCTAGTTTGATTGCATTAATTTCATCTATGTTTTGCATATTCAGACATGTCTCCAAGGAAGGAAACTAGCAAAACCCCTACCACAAAGACCTATGGGAGTATCTCCCATCATGAATATGAACTCGACATCATAGGATCGATGTAGGAAGACACAACCAAATTCCTGGAGAAGGGAGAATATGTGCTCAAGTGGGGCGATATTTACCAAATTTTCAAAAAACATAACTTCACCACAGATGTGGAAGATCAAGATGAACTCAGAATTTTCAAGAACATAAAAAAATATAGAATTCATATAGTAGTATCCCACGCTACAATACTCCCTTGTGTCTATGTTATTTCCTAGATACTTAAACATGTGGACCTGGGAAACAAATACATCTTCAACACTAGGGGAGATCTTATAGCCTCATTCCAACCTGCATACTTAGAAAAATTTTATCATCTGGAGAAAGGAACTTGGAAGATGGATGGTGAAATTTTAGGTGGATTCAAACATACAACTAAAGACATGTGTCATATATGGTACAATCCCTATAAACATTTCAAGCTCAGACCGACAGGGGGCTACCCTACAACCTTGCCGAGGAAACCATATCAATATATGATGACCATGCTATGCAGGTTATACGGGGAGTCATATGCCTCCAAGTTCTCACTATCATATATGCCCTTGATTCATTATTGTGGAGACAAAGGATCAAATTTCAACTGGGATGACATTTTGTCAATGAACTCAATAGAGGCCATAACATCAGTTGTGGAAGCACGACCGAAACGTTTTCGAACTTCCACATGTCTTCATACCTCGTAGATATCATGTGTGTTGCACACCGATACCCTAAAATGGGTTGGGCATGGTATCTAGTGGACCCAACCATACATATATGCTGCAAGGTATTATGGGAAAATAAATACAGGACAAAATATCACAAGATCTGTGAGAATTTTCTAGTCCCACTATATGAGTTCATCTTCTACTCACTAGCCCGACGTATGGTTGACAAAGCATTGGCTATAATAAGTAGAATAGGAGATTGGTACATGATGGAGAATGACACATATATCAATGTATATGGGGTCATGAAAGCACCACATCTACTACCCTGATTTTTCAGGGACAAGTTAGTGCTCCAAGAGGTAGCCTGTCAGATGGTGATCAATGGAGTCGATGGAATACTCTATAGGGATAAGAAATATATATGGCCCCCACTTCCATTATGGATCTATGCTTAATCATTTAACAACACCAAGCAGGCCCAATATGAAGTGGATACAATGCTCTCATACCACTCCAGGGAAGAAAGTTCCAGAAGGCATGACCTGAAGAAAATAATCAAGGAACACTTTAATAAACTTGGCGTGCCCTCGGAATATACTTCATAAGTATGGAAGGAGGAAAAGGTCCATTGTAGAGACATGACCTATTATGAAGTATTTGCGAGAAGACAAGGGAAACCTATTGGGAGGATTTCCAATGAAGAAAAGGAATGATAGGAACCCAAGAAAAAAGCGGAAGAAGAAGCAACAATGAAGGAATCTACTGCAACTACATTGGTGCAATCAGGATAAACAAAAGAAGAAGAGTCAATAACAAAAAATCATAGGATAAATAAAGAGAAGACACACAAGAAAAAAGAATATGTGGAAAATAAGAAAAGAATAAACGACAAAGCCAAAGCTAAGGCTAAAGTTGATGCAATAGCAATAGCAGCTAAGACAAAAGTCGCCGAAAAAGAAAAGGTAGAGGAAGTGGCTTCGGTAGCAGCAGAAGCAACACAGAAAGTAGTAAGTGAAGTTGTAGAAAGGCCAACTGAACAACAACATAAGAAATACAAAGAGGTAAGAAATGATGATGTTGCATGGATGGACACTGATATCCTAGAGATATCAACAACAAGTATCAGTGGACATGCTCAATTTAGTGGGCTAGGTATAGGGATTTTTAATCCTTTAAAAACAAGAAAAATTCCCAACATAAAGAAATTCACATATGACAAGGCCATGGGCAGGATCGTGCAAGAAAAAATAAAGAAAGTCCCAGTCACAGGAGTTAATCCAATATAAGTACTTACACAGACTCGAGTGAGGGAAATTTTCAATAAAGACCCAATTGCCATAACATTTGCTAGCACTACTTTCATGATGGCAACGAGAAATAATGTCAAGAACATATATCACCAAAATCTAGAAAAGAATGCACGAATCAAGGAGCTAGAGGAACAACTCAGACGATTAAAGATAGATGAGGGTAGCCTACAAAACTTCAAGGCTAGTGTAGAGAAATTAAGGGTGGAACTAGAAGAGACCATCATAGATATGTACGGCCACTTGTATATGTTCCAAGAGACATCAACCGCCATTATGGAACAACATGGTCAAGTGCACACCAAAAACACTCACTTCTACAATGTCCGGGAAAGCATAGATGATATCAACAGGTGGATTGATTAAAATCTAGATGCACCAATCAAGATTTTGCATCCCTCAAGCACAAAAAGGAAAGTTGAACTCACTGTACTTGATCGCTGCCAGTAGGTCGGGCAGAGAGCCGACAAAGAAACAACCATCTCCATGGATATTTAATCGTGACTACATAAGGAGGCTGAAGATTTAATAAGAAAGTGTCACCTCCCTCCCCTTGAATAACTTGGAAATAATATTATCACATAACAACTAATAGAGAAAGTACAACATAGTACAAGTCGCAAGCGGGAGGTAACTGAATCAGCCTCCAAAGTGATGACAAACTTAATTGAGCGACACCTCATTCATCCCACCAAGGTTTGCACCATGATCTAGGCATTCATGGCTACTCTGAAAAAATGTATGCATACACTCAATGATAACACAACCATGCATAAGGTTGCTCTCGAAGAATTGGCATACCGCCAAGTCATGTCACTTTACGATCAGCTAGAGATGTGGATGGCTTACATTCAAGATAAATAGACAAGACATAACAAACAAATTCGAATTTGTTGTCAACTACATCCTATTTTGTCCTTTTCTAACCACCTTCAATCTTGTCTTTATCCTCACACATGTCAAACATCTTCTAAGGGGAGCTGGAATTTTTTTGTAACTGCTTCATGAGGAATACAAGAAGTCATTTTGAAAGTTAGGAATAATTGTATAAATATAGAGGAAAGCCCATTTAGAAGGGGCTCTTCAAGCATTGTATAGACTCAAGAACTATTTCAAGGAAGTATACCATGTTAATGAATATTGAGAAGCCATCAAGGCTTGATTTTGATAGAGATAAGAACTTATGTGTATTGTTGTTTGTTGTGAACTATTTCCAGCAGAATTTTTTTTGTCCACATGGGTTGTAAGAACATGCTTTGCTTATAGACTTTTTTGATGTGATAAATGTTATTCTTGCAGTTTTTTTATTCTTTCTCATGTTTAATGTCATGGGCACATGAGCTTGTTATGTATACAAAAATATGACTTAGGCTATCTATTCTGGTTATTAAATTGTATGCATCTTTTATCTTACTTTGCACCTTTGAGATAACTATCTGGTTAAAGGATTTTGTAGAGCTTAGTGTCACTTCATCTTACTTGGTTATAAAAAATTGCTCTTGGCTAGGATAGGATAGATTAGAAGTAAATTAGTTTTCTTGTATGTATTTGCATAGTCTTCATCTGCATCTTTTATTCACATAACCATCCTTTCATTCACCCTCACAACTAGTAATGGAAGTCGGGCCAGAATCCAGGTGGGTCTCCTAAACCAAACGAAACATAATCTAATTGGGACTGTGTACCAAGGAGTACCTCTTACTTTTGTTGGTCATTTCATCCTCGTCAACACACCTCCATACCTTTTGGAAATTTTCATAGAGTGATCTTCTTCCAAATGTCCATACGTGTAACACTAGGCACAATGAAATGACATCTTTAAGTAATCAATGGATTGTACATATTTCCACTTTCCTATGTCAATCTCAATAAATTTAGGCAAACCTTCCTTAAGGTCCATGTGCACCGATATCCTTACCATAAAATGGGATGAGCTCCTTAAAGTGTCCTCATCCATGTCAAGTTGTGTGCCCAAAAAATTACCTATTTCTTTTAGAATTCACAAAGACCATAGTTCTAGAGGTGAACCAAGAAACTTGATCCATGAGGGTGAAGTTTGTTTCACTTCCTTTCTCAGATCAAATCATGGAGAACACCTTTTCAAATATAGGGAAGAAAAATCACAATACCATCTTGTAACGTCCCCAGCCTTCCAGGTTAGTCTACGCCACACACTTCTCCCAAAATATGATTTGATACCAATATGTAACATCCCCAGTATACTTCTGAACAATGCTACTCTGATAATCCACTGCATAGATTCTATACTAAACACTAGATTATGCAGTATCACTTGAAGTAACGCACTCAACCTCAAGTTGAGTCACACCAAACTAACTTTCTCCTTTAATCACAACTTTAAGCAATGGAAGTAACTCAAACAAATGCACACTAGTGTATTGATCACACAAAACTACCATGCGCACAACCATTGTGGCATCTCACACCAAACTATTCTCCTTGTGTGCGCAGTCTGCTTCCTAGTGTGCATAAGCAATCCAACCTCTGGTGCACACATAGTATTCTCTACGCGCACGTCCTTTCAACATTACTTAGAGGCTCATACCAAAATCATAAGGTTAGCTTACAGAAAAAATATCAACATATGTCATACTCATGCACAACTACAGATACAAGTTATAAGTGTGACCATACTTACATGTAAAAGCAACATTAAACAGAATAACATACAAGAATTAAAACATATCAAACATAGATAAATATGCACATAGAAAATGAGACAAGCACATAAAGACACTTATCTTTTATGAAAGTCACCAACTGCACGCATAAATCAGATGTTCCTCCCAGCCATAGAATTTGTTGCTCATAAGCTTTCAGCAACAGGTCACCCCCGAGCTGGGGCTTAACTCCACTAGGGAAAAAGGATTCCTAGCAACAAGCTAAGGTCTCATTCTCAACAGAATTGCTCAGTCCTAGGTGCCTGCTACTGCAACTATCCTACAGTCCCTAATTCCCCATGCACCTGTCACACCCAAGGAAGTGTGTCCCTTCTCTTCTCAACAGTCCTTCGGATGCCCCACTTCCCTTCTAGGGTTACCAACAATAGGCCAGACAAGAAGTCTCCAAGCCCTGCGTCTAATGCCCAACGCACCAAGGAACAATTCCCAATAAATCTCTAACCCAGAGAGATTTCTCACGAGCCCAACAACACACCTCTTCAACAACAAATCTCTCACCCGGAGAGACTACTCACGGGCCTGAAAACTCGCCTCTTCGACAGAAAGACTCGGATTATAGTACATAAACCCCTTTCAAGCTTCTCTATGAAGATAAGGTAATAATTGGATTTTCCATACAATCCAACCCCCTTCTGCTCCCGAGAGCATGAAACATGAATAATCCTCAGAATGAATTTCCTGAGAATGAGTTCTCCCAATCATCCCCAAAATACACTAAGGCCAACAATATATATTGCATGCCTTCGACTCGACACTTTTCACCTTCAGAAATAGCTTAAGCCACTTGGCGACTCGTTCCCTAACCTCGGGAACTTTACACTTTTCTGGAAATATTATAAAATATTCCCTAAGACTTAAGTCTCACCCCCTTTTCCCTTTTCTGGTGGAGTCATTCCCCCATCTCTTTTCATCTAAGTCTGACTACGCACAACAATGTAATATTATATTAATAACTGAGATTATATTTACATGGATATGTACACTGGCCTATTTGTGTTCTAGCTCACCAGCCTCATAATCACAGAGGCTTTTTGGACTCTATACATATACAACT
>ML780236.1:172842-185758 GCA_009831015.1 Picea engelmannii
AACTCAGCTCTGTGCACACTCCTAGGCAATTCTCGCGTACTTACCCAAGTGCACACAACATTGTGAAATGTGTGCACTTACCTAGGTGCGCGCAACACTATGAAATGTGCACACCTTGTATTTGATAACAATTCTCCGTGCACTACTTAGGTGCATGCAACATCAACAATTAGTGTCAATGGCTCACCGACCTGTATGTACATTTACACTTACAAATGGTACCACGACTCGCCAGCCTATATGTACAAATACAAAGGGTTTATATCATGGACATTACACATCTTTTTAAAGGATCTTATCAAAATCTATCATTACTCTAAAAGAGAAAGCTACAACCATTTACAAAAAACTGAAATCTAGGAGTATTCCCCAAAAGAGGTCCCCAACCCTTCTCTAACCAAATGCATACAAACTTTTCAAAATATGTTATGTTGAAGAATCTCCCTAACAAGGTTTTACCTTGCATCTATAGGACTTCCTACATTAAGATATTCTCTCCAAAAACTAGATTCACTCTTCCCTCCTTGAGCTTCACACACTTCTTCTTCTTCTACCACACAGAATCTTTCACAACCTCATAGTTTTTTTATTATATTTCCAACACCTAGCAACTCTCCTCTCTGAATACAACCACCCATGTACCCTTTCTCAAATTATAGATATGAATACCTCTGTATGGACATCAAGTCATCAAGGTTTATTTCCACTTCACAATCCCTCAGATCCATAAACCCTATATCATCATCCAAAGTGAAACAACTGAATGGATTGGATAAAGAAAATTTATTCCATTCAAGGTGATGAAACTTCAAATATAGGGTAAACATACCTTGCTCTATCTCTCCCTTTGATGAAATCCTAGCCTCGTCGATGTGATATCCAACAGTTTGATTTGTACTTTGGATGTGTACCTAATTAGATCTTCCAAAGGGAAACTCTTTAGAGAGGTTCATAATAACTTCTCCCTTTTGTATTGGAGACAAAGTCATTTCCCTCAATGGAAATCTTTGAGAAATTTGACAAAAAACCTCCAACCCATATGTAACACTATTTTTTTGAATCTCCACTTATTTATCAACTCCTCATATCTTGAGAATAGCCTAAAAAGGATCTTCTTCCTCCACTCATCTCAACCATTCCATCATGCTACCCTTAGAAACCCTAATTCCTAATCCTAAGCCCTTTGGCCATCCCATTTTACCCTAGAAAAAAATACTAAATCCAAATAGAAACATATTATGTGTTAAAAGTGAAAAATATAATGTATTTCCAAACTCTCTTTGTTGTCAAAAACAATTGAAATTAGCAAGAAAGCTACTTATACCTTCCTCTTAGAAATGTTTTAAGATAATAGTTGTATGTAGTCCAAAGTGAAAAGAAAAAGTGATTGTGAAACACTTGAAACTTGTAATAATGTATTACTTATGCATAGCCTAAAAGCAACAACTAAGTGATAGTGGCTACTCCATGCTTTTAAAAGTTGAAATAGAATTGGACATATCTAAGTTTTAGTAACTATTGATAATGTTGCAAGTGTAAATTGAAGTCTTCAAACCTATTTGAAAAAATTTAATGAATAAAATTTGTGCCATATTAATCATATCCATACACTCCAAAGGATGACCAAACTAGAACATGCATGCTCTTCTATACTTTTAAGTAAGAAACTAATAATAATAATATATTTATGATTAGATAAATACTGTTGTTATATTAAAATTTGAAATTAAGACAAAGAACTTTTGAAAATAAAGGATAATTGTCATAGCCTTGTATGTAGCATTTACATTACATTAAGTTTTAAACATTGGATGGTTTTTAAATGTGAAATTCAAACACTTCTTGTTGTGACATTGATTTGATATGCATTGTTTTAGAATGTGGAGACAATGATGTCAGTCTTAGGTTTTGCAATTAATTATTTAAGTGATTATTTAAAAAAATATCATTTACCATAATGGAATAGATTTGATTATGAACACAAATGATTTGGTATATACCAAAGATCATGTTAATAATAAACAATCAATTCATGTAATTTGTGTGTTTGATTGTTATGAGATCATTAGGTTATGTTGTGGGATTAGAAGAGAATTAAAAAAAATTGTTTCCAAAGAAAAGATATGAGAAATTTTAGGGAAGATGTTGGGGTCAATCGATCCATCAAAATATTTAAGAAATGTAATGAAAATGAAGATTTTTTTTATTGG
Organism: Picea engelmannii; assembly: GCA_009831015.1. Classification (NCBI taxonomy): domain Eukaryota; kingdom Viridiplantae; phylum Streptophyta; class Pinopsida; order Pinales; family Pinaceae; genus Picea; species Picea engelmannii. The sequence goes on from ML780236.1 coordinate 175,053, forward strand.
TTTGGTAGATATTGAAGGGGAACTTGTTGATACAAAGAAGAAAGGAGGAAGTAATGGGTTAAATAAATTTTAACACCTCTATTTCTAGAACAAAGGCATCATCAACAGCTCAAAAAACAAAAATAAAGTAATTGAGGAAGAAGTGAAGAAGTAATAGAGACTTCTGTCAACAAGAATGGAAAAATAAATAATGTCGGCACATTTTATGATTATGTATGTACATGGTCACACTAAAATATCCCACCCTCTATAGAGGGTGGGAGGGGGGGGCTTTATTGGAGAAAATTATATTATAATTTCCTCTAATAAAGGCGCCCCCTCCCACCCTCTATAGAGGGTGGGAGGGGGGGCTTTATTGGAGGAAATTATAATTTCCTCTAATAAAGGCGCCCCCTCCCACCCTCTATAGAGGGTGGGAGGGGGGGGCTTTATTAGAGGAAATTATATTAAAATATCCACGGAAAAAATAGAAAATATCAATGTCTTACATAAACAACTTGAATTGCTAAATCAAAAATACAATGGTGGCGGTAGATATTGATGGCAGATAATCAATAAGGATAGATGGAAAATGTTTAATATTTTTTTTATTTTTTATTATCCATAGTTTAGAAAATCCATGTTATAAGCAAATGATTCATTTGTCCCTTTTCAAATAGACATGGTAACTTATATTCAGATGCATGTAATTCTTGTGTGTCGGCTACCTTTATGGCCAAAAAATGGATGGAATCTACTAAAACATAATCAACAACAAAGCAAATATACAATATATTGTTTGTCTTATATTGTATGAAGTTTATTTAATTTGTATCAAGATTATCCAATATGTTTACCCTTTATTATGGCATCACAACCCTTCTTAGTTTGCCATATTTGCAATATGAAACAATTGCTTAATGCAACATGTATAAATTATAGCATTTCCATATTGCATATAATTTTCCCTTGCAACCTTGGGGTTGGGAGTCTTGGGTGGTGTCTATACCCTTATGGTTTGGCCATTCTTGGCCTAGTAGTTTATATCTAAAGAAGTTAGCTTTTAACTCAATGTGTTATATTTGATTACTCAAGAGAGTTCTTGGAGAATGTTTAAAGTAGGGGTGTCGGGTTTTGACCCATATGATTATATGCATAGCTAAGGGGAGAGTGCTCTAAGATTGAGAACTAAAAGACTTTATGGTAATGTCAAGTCCCAATTCAACTAAATTGCACCCAATAACTGAGGGGTAGTCTCTTGTAGAATGTTGTAACTAAGGGATTAGGCCTATTGGGAGCCTTGAATGAAACCATGAGGTTAGGAGGAACTTAGTAAATGGCATTAGAATTGAAGGGGTATAAGAGAGATAAATGGTGAAGTGGACATAGTTGTTTTTTTTTTCTTTTCATCTTTTGATCTTATTTGCTATGGGAGAACTCTATTTTATGTTTCTATCACTACAAAATGGATTATAAGAGTCACATTTTCTAGTAGTGTTAAAAGATTTGAAATTTCTCTCAAACTCTACAAGAACAAAATTGATACCATGCTTAGCTAGTTTAAGGAATTTATACTTTATTATGTTGCTTTTGTGATTTGGAATATGTACATAGATAATTGAATGTCTATTCCAACCAATCATTCACCATCTTCAACAAATCCAAGAATTTATTGCAAGCATTAAGCTGTAGTTAATTCCAGTTGACAATATTAATGCTAAATGCACGTTCTTCTAGAATTACTTAAAAACATTAGGCCATTGTTTTAGTGGAACATTCACTCCCACTAGATTTTGCCTTTGGAAAATGGTTTAGGCTTCCCATAATAGAGGGAGTACATGTCAATATAGCATTATATTCCAGATCCTACAACATCATTCTATACCAAGAAATAAAATTAATCATCTAAAACATATCTCATTCATATAAGATTCTAATCTTCTTCATCTAAATATTCAAATTGCAACCAACAACACAATGTCAAAACATTTAGAGGGGAAATAGGTAGACTTCATCGATAGGCATATCTAGTATAGGATCAAAAAATATTAAACTCCAAAATTTATGTTCTAAAGACTAGGATCATTCTCAAGTAAGATGAGTATCCAAGTAATCTAGATGTCAACTTAAATACCATGGCTTTCTAAATTTTGTTATCAAAACAATATGAGATAAATGAAATACTTCTAATTTTAAGGAATTATAGATTTTTATGCCGAAAGGCATATACCTATTGACAATGGGCACAATTAATCATCTTTTAATCTAAAATTCTAATCTGATGGCTAACAATTAAAGATGCTAGAATATTCTTAGTCGTCCTCCCAAATCAATGAATGTGATTTACTCTTCATAATCTCCTTGTATTTTTGAATGCATTCGTTAACCTGTTTACTTTTTAACATTTACCTAATCATATTAATAAATTACTATAGCACTATATGATTGCCACGTTTAAATGATTAACGGTTAACATTACCATGTTTGGATTATTAACCATGAATTTCCTCACCTGTCCCTGTGTTTTCCTAAGGCGTTTCAACGATCCACGTGTTTCATATTGGGCATAGCGTAGTAATATATGATGCCAAGTGTCTCTTCGTAGCTGCATTCTTCATGATGGCTCAATGACGGCTCAACTGGCATTTCAGCGATCCGCGCGTTTCATATTGGGCAGAGCGTAGTAATATATGATGCCAAGTGTCTTTTCGTAGCTGCATTCTTCACGATGGCTCAACGACAGCTCAACTGCGTTCTTCAACGACGGCTCCACTGTGTTCTTCACGACAACTCAACTACGTTCTTAACAAGTAAATATGTCTTTCGACGTTAATCAGTCACAATTATGTGATTGTACTAGTTAATAAGTACAATTATAAAAATATATATATGGAAAAAATAAAATTTTAAAAAACTATTATGTTTTTTAAGTCTAAAAACTTTAGAGAATGTTTATGATCCTCCAAATATTAAAGTATTTAAAAAAATACAAAATATTAGTAATATTTTGTAAATATTTAAACTTATTTTTATAAATTTGCAACATTAAATTAAAACATGTTTGTCTTTTAGAAAATTTGATGAATATAAATTTTAATGAATAAATCTTTTTATCAAAAAAAATAGTTAAATAGTAAATATTAACCCTAATATAAGAATATGGGCTGATCCCAAAGATTAACTAAAGTGGTTAGTATTTATTATTTATGTGAAAAAAAAAACATAAAAAAATGCATCATATATATTTAATATTAATTTTTATTATTAATTTATTAATCATATTTAGAATATAGATAATCTCTCCAATTTTAAAAAACTCTTATTATAAAATATGTAATAGATGTAAATATCTATTATTATTTTTTATATATATACAAAGAGTGATTGTGAACTATGCATATTTAATATTATAATTTTGTATTTTATTTGAAAACATTAACTTTGTACCAATATCATTTTAATGATTCAATTAAAATCATAATTTTAAAATTGTTTGTACCAATCTTAATATAAATATGTAATAGATGTAAATATCTATTATTATTTTTTATATATATACAAAGAGTGATTGTGAACTATGCATATTTAATATTATAATTTTGTATTTTATTTGAAAACATTAACATTGTACCAATATCATTTTAATGATTCAATTAAAATCATAATTTTAAAATTGTTTGTACCAATCTTAAATATCACTTAATTAAAATTATAATTTAAAAAATACTTATACTAATTATGAAGGATTATCTCATTTTGTATTGCTTTATAAATTTAGTAATAATTTTTCAATTTTATTTAAAAATAATAAAAATAATTCAATATTTTAATGCTTCAATTAAATTTCTTTAATAATAATAATAAATATTAAATATATGTATTATAAAAGGCATTTTTGGTATATAAATATTGTTTTATTAGTACATTAAAATTTGCACATAGTTGTATGAGAATGGAGAAATTTATCTTCGATTGCCTTTCAATTTTATTGGCATATCCACCTTCCCAAATTTGACAAACTCGTACAACATAGGTTTGTACCAATCTTAAATATCACCTAATTAAAATTATAATTCTAAAAATAATTAAGGATTACCTCATTTTGTATTGCTTTATAAATTTCATAATAATTTTTCAACTTTATTTAAAACTAATAAAAATAACTTAATATTTATTTTGATGATTCCATTAAATCTCTTTAATAATAATAATAAATATATGCATTATATATATATATATATATATATATATATATATATATATATATAATAAAATTTACCAAATTATATTATTTTATCTTGTATTTTTTTTATTATTCTTGGGTATCTTGTGTTTTTTTTNATATATATATATATATATATATATATATATATATATATATATATATATATATATATATATATATATATAATAAAATTTACCAAATTATATTATTTTATCTTGTATTTTTTTTATTATTCTTGGGTATCTTGTGTTTTTTTTTAAAGTTAACCCTCACATAAAGTTTTAATTTCTAACAAATTGGGATCAAATAAAACTTATTTTTATAAGCAAACATGTTATAATAATATCAATGTAAATGAAAGATCAACATACTTGGTCATCAATTTTTTTTTGCTTAAATTAATATCCATTGTGGTACCAACAATAATAAAACAAGGATTGCATGGCAGCTTAGTCCCTGCCAAGTAAATTATTGATTATAATGATTACTTTGAAACATGAATAATATGCTAACAAATGAGCTAGTTTCATAATCTTAAAAGAAATTAACTTCTTAAAAAGCAAACCAAATGCAAATCTTATTTAAAAAATAAAAATAAACATTTCACATTTTTGAATATATATAATATTTTACTATCTTAACATATTTATTATAAAATATAATATACATTTTAATATATAATATGTTATAATATTTTATGGGTTAACATATATTATAAAATATATAATATATATGATAATTTATGTAATATTATAATATATATTTTAATACATATAATATTTTAATGTGTTAACATACATATATATATATAATATATAATATATATTTTATTTTATATAAACATGACATATTCAAAACAAAACATCAACATCATGTTTGGATATGAAGATTTATATTGGGAAATGTAAATTTAAAAAAATATTTTATTGTGGTGGTGTAATAAGTGTTATATATGTTGTACAACCAATTATAATATGTTGTTATTGATTATGCAATTAATTTTAAATATTGAAATACTTGAAGTAAGACTTGAAATATATTAACCAATTAGAGATGAGAAAAATAAATATTTTTACTATATCAAAAAATATATATTTATTTTCTTAAGTTAAACATTGCATTTTACAAACAAATTTAAAATATAAAGCAAATCAATGTCAAATCAATAGTAAACTCATTGCTATAATCCTTTGGCACGAACTAATAATAATTGAAGGTGTTTTCAAAATGCTCAATTTCTCTAAATCCCGTAAAAACATTACTTTATCGAGCATTTTTCCACTTAGAGAAATTGAGCATTTTGAAGTGTTGCTATTCAAAATGCTCAATTTACCTAAGTGTAAATGCATTACTTTATCTATTCCACAATTATGGACATAAGCAATTCAAAATTGTCGAATAATTTCATTTTGTTTGCTTATTGTCTAGGCTTATGTGATGAGGGGATGAGACATGGATAACAATTTGCATAAGATCTTAGTTACCATTTGGAGTGTGTAGGTATTTGCTATTGTATTGAAGGATAGATTTTAAATCTAGTTGAGTTTAGTTTAGGTTGTTAGGAGGAATGATTGTCATTTTTTTTAATCAAAATTCAATTCACTCAAGTGACAAGTTGAACTCATAACTAGAGGATCACTTGTTCTACAAACAAGAGAGAGAAATTGTTGTTGTTGTTAGAGAAATTAATGCATTATTGAATAGCAATAAATATATAAGCAAGAACAACTATGACATCATATGATAAATTAATGTGATAACTAAATAAAGAAATTTTTATTTTTATTATTTTTTAATTAAATATTTTAATATGCTAATAGTTTTCAAAATAATCACATTAGTGTTCTCAACTAATAGAAAATTAAAATTTTCAATTTTATAAATTAACACAATTTTATCAATTAACAAATATTGCTTTTCATTTTAACAAATTACAATTAATAAAAGAAAATAGATATACTTTAAATAGCCTTATACAAATAAAAAATTAATTATAGCATGAACAACTTTTTATACTCAAGGAAATGTGCCATTCCTAGGTGGATCTACTCGATCGAAAGAACTAGTTCTGGGGTCAAATGTTAATGGCGGGAAAACGAACACGCTTTGTCTAACATTGGTATCAAGCAAGGGTGGAATGCTAGTTCGGCTCGTCAGAAAATTAAAATTTTCAATTTTATAAATTAACACAATTTTATCAATTAACAAATATTGCTTTTCTTTTTAACAAATTAAAATTAATAAAATAAAATAGATATACTTTAAATAGCCTTATACAAATAAAAAATTAATTATAGCAAGAGCAATTTTTTATGTGCAATTCCTTTTATGCTCGAAATTTTATTCGAAATTCAGTGAGGAATGATTGGATCTGCAGACAGATTTCAGTGGTTAAGTTTGTATAATCCAAGTATCCCACAGACGCTGAATTCATTTATGCATTAAAAAATGCAATTTAAACAAAAATAAAAATTTTGTCCAAATTTAAATCACCCAGATTCCCACCAAAAAACTCAAAAGCTAAAACATTTAGCCAACACCCATGAAAATAGCTCTCTTTGTTATAATTTTTTTTATTATTGAAATTGAATATTAGAATTTTTAATTTAAAAATAATATGGAATAACTTTTTTTTAATTATAAGAATCTGTAATTATTTATACATTTAATTTTTATTAAATTCTAGATTAAATCTAATAACTGATATTATAACCTAAAAATATATCCAACAACTAATAAAAAGTTAAATATACCAAATAAAATTTATATAAATAATAAGATATTTGTGATCCCTTAATATTTAAAATTCTATTTAAATATAAAAAAAATATAAACAACGTCCCATTAAAGCAACTTCCGCATGAAAAAGAAAAATTACTTAAGATTATTCTTAAAACTTATAAACTTATACGGAGTGCATGTTCACGTTATCAATCACTTATTCGTTTCAATGGAGTGCATGTCCACGTTTTCATGGATAGCATATTTATTCAAATTCTATGGAAAACATGGGTAAACGATTGAAGTAGATATTTATTTCAAATTTTATGGAAAAGATGGGTAGTTTAGTTTAGACAATAAAGAAGAAGACAAAGGATATTAGGTTTTTTTATTCAATTCATAATTATGAAGGTCTAGTTTAACCATCATACCTAAGCATTTGTTGATGGGTCACAATGATGCCATCTAGAATTTGTGTACCTTTAATGTAATTTCTTTGTTCTTGTGAGATCGTCATCTTGTTCGTGATAGGATTTAGATGGTTCGTGGTGACTTGGTGATGATCGTGTAGATAACATTGATAACATCGAATAGAGAGATGGGTTTGAATTTAGTTATCAAGGCTACTTCATTTTCATTGGGAATGAGTGTAAGAAAAGTGGCATTGAAAACTTTGAGGACTACCCAAAATCTTCTTGAGTCTTCTACCAATTCATAGATCTCTTTACCTATTATGTGTCAAAAGGCTTGCAAACTAGGTTAGGTACATGTCTAGTGATATAATCAATTGTGTGGCTTTTGTCTTTAGTAGGTTGACAGAGAAGATTATTGAAGTAATTATGGAGTTTCTTTTCTATGTTCTTGTGGTCTTCTACTTTGTTACCTTGTGCATCTCTTAGGGAGAAGATTTTGTTGTGGTTTTTTTTGTTCACAATGGTGTGATAGAAGAAGCACATGTTCTTGTCACTATATATGAGCCATCTTAGTCTAAACTTTTATTTCCAAAGGCATTTTTCATGTTTATTTCTAGTATCAATGCTTACCTATAGTTGTTGTTGGACACATAATCCTTGGGATTGCAATCTTTGTAACAGTAATGTACATATGAAGCATCATAGGTGATAGGAAGAGTCGTGCATTAGAGAAGACTAGTAGTTACATTTTGTAGATTTATTGAGCTTCAAGCTAATGGAATAATCATCCCGTGGAGTTATGATTCCTGCCCACTCCTGGCCCGACAAAGGTATCAGAGCCCGACTAACTCCATGAATAGATTCGCTAGTGTTTTCCCAACCTGCTAAAACGCCTCTGCTGGAATGTATGTCTCTCTACCTACTCTCTGGTTTATTCTTTGTCTTTATTATCAGTGTGCCCTGCTCTTTGGTTTATTCTCTGCAAAACAAACCCTAATACGGTTCTCCATCTCCTCGATGGTCATCCTCCTTCTGTGTGCACCCTCTTTTTGCGTGCACACTCATGAAACCCTAACCCTAATTTATATTGCAAGATTTAGATTTAGACGAACTCATCCATTGCCTCGACCTCGCCTTAACGTTGTTGTTGGAAACTTTCCCCATGCTGGAAACCGTATTCCTCACTCCATCTCTCACGCATCCCACGACCTAAACTATCTCTCATGCATTTATGTGAATTCAAGGCATTGCACCTCATATTTAATCCAACAATTGTGTACATCGTGTGAGAAAGATTTGTTCTTGTGTTATGTGGGCAACACCGATTTTGTAGGTGCAGTTCAAATAGAGAAGACTGGAGAAAATTTTATAAAAAAAGAACGCCATGATTTGCATTGAAAAGATGGGTTGCTGACGAAGATCTTGATTTCCAAATATCAACTTAATCAAAAGCTCAAGCATTCTCATTTATGACTATTGCCTCTTCTTCTGAACCATGCATCGATGCAATTAAATATCATGGGCACCTGGACGAGAATGGAATACACACTGACCAATTCATAACCATTTCCCTCTCAGTCTTTGTCCAAGCACAAACCTTCAAATGAGTCAGTGTCACTTTAGGGAAAAACCCCCAAATACACTCAATTTGCTAAGTTTGGTCGAGTTTCGGAGTGGTTATCTCCTCTACTCTTCCTCACACGACCTTGTATTTAGCTCCTATGTTAGAGGAGGCTCTTGGCTATGCCTATACGACAATTGGATTTTCTCTCCTTATCTCAAACTCCTATGTTTGTTTACCGACCTTAGAGAGTTATCTCTCCAAACCTAGTCCAAGGCCCTAACCCTAAACTTGTTTTTGAACCCTAGAAACAAAGTCTAGTAAATTTTAAGTTTAGAATTCATTTTAACGGTTTTTTTTTACTCAAAGGATACAAAAGTGAAACTGATGTTGTTTGTGTGAGTCAATAAGAGAAAGATTTAAGAACACTTTGCCTAATAAACAAACTTGTTCTTCAAATGAAAAGGTGCAATACACTTCTTTTACGGGCTTTTCAAAATGGAAAAAAGACATATTTATGTTTCATTGCTTACTTGTGAAGTCAAATAAGTTCTTGAGGGGGTAGATTCTCTAGCGACTCATGTGTGCATTGTCCTCAAAGGGCAAGTAAGAAAGCTTCTAGCATCACCATTTCTTCTTGTGTTTCTATTAAGTCATTAGTGGAGTCCTCCATAGAGTCTCCTTCCCCATCCTTTTCCTCATCACCCTATGGAATGGTTTTAGGGTTTGTAAGGCTTAATGTTTATGGTTCCAATGTTGAATTCTCTATTCTCCTTTACTTGGGCTCTACATCCTAATGGACTAATTATGGTCGGGTTTCACTAGGTTCCACCTCCTCACTTCTTATGGGCTTGACTTGGGGTTGGGAGACAACTTTCACCTACCTGGTCTCTAGGTTGTTTTTTGGATCTGCCAGGAGAGATGAGAAGTTTCTTTTTCTTTGAGTGGGCACTAAATGTTAAATTTTGAGCTTGATTTCTTATGAGGATTAATTCTTTTATTTTCTTCAACACTTTGATTCCAGCTTAATACACTTGAACAATACCAAATCATAATCGAATAGCAATAACTATGTAGATAAGTAAGCATGCACATCAACAACACATATACCCTGGGGAAACCCTGTACAGGGAGAAAAATCCCAACAAATGATATTTCTTTATTGCATTAATAATGTAAGATCGCTTACAGATATCCACCATGAATGTTCTGCTCTTAAAGATCTTGCCAAGATGACTCTGACCTGACAAAGACCTAAGAGACCTTACTAAAATACACCTCTGATATGTTGCCTCTATTGTTGATATACAACATTGATATGTTGTTGATATGTGCCTCTGATATGCAACCTCTATTGTTGATATACAACACTGATATGTTGCTTTGGTATGTTGCTTCTTTATCATTGATATGATCCTCTATTGCTTCTCCCTTAACCTGCATATCAAAACTGTGTTGAAGAGAGGGGTCGACCTCTGCTTATATAGGCTGAAGAGAAGAAGAGGAGAGGCTCGGAATAGTAACTTGTTTGCATGCTTTAATCATAACTTAGCTTCATAGTTTAGTTCGAACTTTATAACTAGACTTGAGACTTGTATACTTTAGTTCGAAAATAGAACTAGACTTGAGACTTCAGTTTCAACTCAGCTTTACACTTTAGTTCAAAAATAGAACTAGACTTGAGACTGGTATACTTTAGTTCGAAAATAGAACTAGACTTGAGACTGGTATACTTTAGTTCGAAAATAGAACTAGACTTGAGACTTCAGTTACAACTCAACATTACACTTTAGTTTGAAAATAGAAC
>ML780236.1:185808-202823 GCA_009831015.1 Picea engelmannii
CACTAGACTGTCTATGCTCACAGAGGTTGTACGTTCCCCCTGACTTTTTCATTAGACTCACATAACATCTCGTTCATCCTGACTTTTGGTTTGACTCACAGAGGTTTTACGTTCCCCCTGGATTTTGTCAATACCTCACAAGACTGGTTGATTCTCCAAATCTCCTTGGCTAGCCTTAGGGTGGCCCATATGGCCTCTTATTGGAGAATGATTGTTGATGTTGCCAAATTTAACACTAAATAGTGTTTTAGGACATTTTTTTATAGTTTTGTGCTTCCCCTGAGGCTTCTGAAACCTTTCCACATTCTTTGCTTATGTATACTTGTCTTTGATGCTGCTTGCATTAAGGGGGCAATTCTTGAAGAGGTACTTGTCCTCATGACCCTCCAACGGGGATTGTTTTCATAATCTAAAGTTTGGATCCTTTCATTATGTTGATGGATGATGTGGATGGAATCTAGTAGAGCTTAAAAAACATTCATATATAGACATAAGCTCAAGAATATGAAGTCTATTTACCTACATTGGTGACCTTTGAGGTTTTGACATAATCGCCCAACATGTTATCTATGCCAACACCATTGTCCCTTCATGCCAAAATTCTTGAGGCAATGAGTACATGCAGATCCAAATTGGGGCACGAGTGAAGTCCTCATTTTCTAGGGTAAATCTTCCATCCAATAATGGAGGTGTAGGTCTATTGAGTTGTAGAATTACTTGCCATTTTCAAATACTCACTTTATCTTTGGTGTTGGTGAAGATGGTCATTGTGAAGAAGCCTTTAGAGCCTGGTTTAAGCTCCATCGTGCCTCTAGGCTTCCATCGATTGGTTATCCACCATACGTGAGTTTTTTGAAAGGGCCCGATGCCCTAAAATTTGCTTGTGACAACATTATCCTGCTTATATTGAATGTTTTCATAAGTTTTTGCTAGGCAATGACCCTTATTTTCTCTTATGGCGATTTTCCAAACGTCAATGTAATTGAGACTACCATGAAGTTGATGGTTGCTCCCTTGTAACCACATATTTAAAGGAGGTTTGTGCCATGGAAAGATCTCCCCCTCTTAAGGAGGCCATGGAAGCCTAGTGTGCTAGAGGTCAAACCCTAGTAATGGATATCAAAACCTAGCACTGCTTTCCAAAAAAAAATTGTTATGTTTCCACCATAATGCTTAATCTCGATTGGAAACTTAAATAAAATAAAATTAATTAATAATTTTATTTTAAAATCTTGTAGGAAGAAACGCATTTTCTTAACGCTTCGGCCCACTTAAAGTTTCCAACATAATGAGATGTTATGTTTCCACCATAATGCTTAATCTCGATTGGAAACTTAGATAAAATGTTCTTAAAACATTGGATTCGGATGAATATTGTTTGTGTAGCGTTCCAATCAACTCCGCCCGGACTCGAAATATTTTTCGACACATGGAATACCGATGCCACGACTCGCGGCGGACGGTGGGCAGAAATTGACGGCTGCTTTGACCTAAGTTTACGGCCGTATTTGTCTGCTGCTTTACGTGATCTTTGATTACGCTTACGCGTACAATATGCATGTCGATCGAGAAAACAAAAATAATGGAGAGTTTTTATCTTTATGGGCAATTTAGGTAACTTTAAACATATCGCTCATTCTATCTAAATAATGGAGAGTTTTTATCTTTACGGGCAATTTAGGTAACTTTAAATAATGGAGAGTTTTTGAATTTTTTTTTCGGTTATGTTAGTTTTTGTTAGTTTTTTTCCAAAACTAAGAAATAATTTTTTTTTTGGATTTTTGGAATTGTAAATATCAGTGGTTAAGATTATATAATTTTAATAGATTAAATGTTTTTTCAAGGTGCTAGATCCATTTATATATTCAAAATTGTAATTTGGGAAATGGAAAATTGTAATTTCATCAACAATTATATCACTAATTGTCTTTAAAGAAGACCAATTTTCATTTTTGGATACTAGTTTGTTTACATTCATTCTCATTGCATTTTAATAGAAAGAAAATTAAACTCTTTTTTAAATCATTGTCGATTTGTTGTAGTATTTTGTTTAATTTTTTTTTGTCAAAATTATAATTTTATATTGAAGAAATTGTTGTTTTTAATATAAACATAAATTGAGTCTTCTCAAATTGCAATCAAAATAATATATTTTTAAGCCAAATGGTATATTTTACAATAATGTGAAGATGATATATAATTATTTTCAGAATTGACATATAACACTTTAAAAAATTATAAAACATTAAAGAAGGAAAAAATATACAATATACTATACAATATACAGAGCAATTTAAAGTTAAAAACCAAAGAATTAAAAAGTTATGAAACATTTAATACATTTTATGAAAAATCAAAGAAATTTAATATCAATCCCAAATTATCTAGAGATTTGGGATAATATCTCTCAACCCAAATCCATTTTAATTTCATATTTAACATGCTCTTAGATGAATAAAAAAGAGCATGATAAATCTTGAATTAAAATGAATCTAGAATGGCATGTACAATTTCATCAATTCAAAATGATATTTAAAAAAAAAAAATTACTTCCAAATACCTTAACATCTTAAAATGTTAAAATCTTATATTTATAATTTTATCAATTTAAAATGATTCTTCCCGTCAAAAATATTAGTTTCCTTTCCTTATTTTAAACATCTTGAAAATGATCAAACATTTAGAGCATGGCCTTTATCGCAACTATCAATATGCACTCGACAACAACCCATTTAATGCTCTATATGTTTGCATAAATTTTCAAGCTTGAAAATAAATGGTTATCTAATTTCTATAATCCTTCGATGCAATGAGATTTATTTATGGAATTTCAGTTCTTAGAGTCTTATGGAAATTCATGATGTTGGGGCAATAACCATTGTTATTAATTATGATTTGATTAATAGGCTTTATGTCTTAGAATGGGGACACACTAGTGTGGACAGAAGTTTGCGCATGGGATCGGTCACTCTGTAATGCGTCCTATAAGTCCTTATGTTCTGAATTCCTAAGGAGATTTGAAATCCATTTCAATAGTCATGTGATTTTTCATTTAAATTTGGATTGACTTGGAGTGTGAAGAGATCAAAGATGGCATTGGAGGACTCTAAAATCATCTAGCCTTTAATGGAGAAGGCAATGACGAAGATATTAAGCTATAATTGTAAGATTTGATGGAGCATTTTAGCGCAAAGGAGAATTGATAAGTTTATGAAGATATTTCCCTTGTTCGCAATGAGAGAGATCGAAATTCTAGACCTGAAAAGCGAGAGATTAACGATGAAAAAATTAGGTTAGAGAGCCTTGATTATGAACCCATCCAGAGTTGTGTGTCCACTGCGATGAACAAAGTGCATAGTGTTAGGATGTTTAGACACTAATGAGTTAGCTAAGAGATCAACTTGGTCTAATGTGTCTTTAGTTAAACATATGTTTCTTTAGTATGCATTTATAGTTATGAAAATTGTGAGAAACTCTTTTATAAAATATTTGTCTTTTGCCTCAAGTGACCATGTTGGCTAGGGCCTCTTCAAGGTTTTAACCACGTAAGAACATTGGTGTGTTGATATTTAATCTGATTGTGTGAGTGGTTACTAAATATGTTCATCTTGTGTGGGAATACCATGTTTTTCAAACACATACATGTGGACACTTATATCTAATGCAAAGTTTGAGCTACATTGAATAAGGCATTTGATAAGGGGCACTCAAACGATACCATTTTTTTAACAATGTAGATTTTCTAGTAAGGTAAAGTTCTATCTTTTCTGTTCATTTTTTTTCTTTCTAAAATTTGACAATTTGGGTCATCTTAAAATGGGCCTAAACCCATGAGGAAAAGTTCCATGGAAAATCTCCCAATAATGAGATGGAACTCTAACTTCAAACAAAGTTCTTGTTAGATTTGGGGGTAATTTTTGTTGGATAAGGGGGGTGATATGAGTGCTCCATATCATGGGCATTTGATAATGGTAACTCAAATCACCCCATTTTTGGCGAGGGTAGATTTTCCAACAAGGAAAATTTTTGTCCTTTCCCTTTATTATATACCTCCTAGGAGTTTGATAAGGGGCACTCAAATCACCCAATTTCATCCCTACCTAGCTAGGCATAGTTTCATCCCTACCCTTCATTTTTTCAAAATCCAATGATCTTGGTCATCTTAAAATGAGTCAAAACTCTTGAGGGCAAAGTTCCCAACAATGGGGTGGAACTCTAACTTCTTACAAAGTTCTTGTTGGATTTGGAGGTATTTTTTAAAACATACCATATGAGTGCTTGTTATCCCATGTCAAATAAGCATTTGATAAGTAAGGGGGCGATATGAGTACCCCTTATCCCAGAATGAATAATGATTAATGTAGCTTTGGAAATGCAATGAATGCTTTTTCATAATGGTTAACTTCACACAATTAAATGATAAATAATTGCTTTATGAAGTACAACATTTCACAATGCTATAGTTGAATTTATATAAAGATATAAGAATTTATCCTCTTAATTATCTAAACTATATTCAATTAACAAATCAATATTATAATTTCAATATATTTATTTCATAATTATCTAAACTATATTCAATTAACAAATCAATATTATAATTCCAATATATTTATATAATTCCAATATATTTATTTCACAATGCTAGAGTTGAATTTATATAAAAGATAAGAATTTATCATTTTAATGATCTAAACTATATTCAATTAACAAATCAATATTATAATTCCAATATATTTAATAGTTATTATTCTACCACTAAAAACATTAAAGAAGTCTAGGTGGTCGAATTTTCTCCATTATTGTGATGAAAGACAATGTATAAATTTTGGAAAAAAAAATGGAGAAATATTGAGTAAAACATGGTGGGGCTGGGAAAATATTGAGTACAACCTACAATATATTATGTTTTACTGGATATTTCCCCACCTCTACTACTAGTAGAATTTTCTTCATTATTGTCATTGGAGATTCTTTAGTCATTATTCAAACAATGGAAACAATGCACAAATCTTGCCTCGTTTTAAGTTCCTCCAGCTTCTTCAATTAGTACCATGACATCTCACAATGGCGATATGACAAGGACATCTCACGATGGCGATATGACACTTTTTATAAAATATTATTTATAAATTTCTTGAAGAGAACTTAAGCTGGAAAGGTGACTGTGAGAATGCCTCAGGAGCCATGTGAAGGAGCTGAGCTTTAGGTCGCCGAAAGAACAAAGTTTACCCATAAAAAGTAATAACAACATGCCCAGGATTTTTTGAGGGGTAGACTTTAAAGATACTCTCGACTAATCTGGACAGGTTTTTTTTCCTAAAATTTTAATGTACAGGGTTTGCTTTTAAAATGGCCTGTCTTACACTTTTCATTGTTTCTTTAACACATGGAAAATCGTAACACCGATATCGCGAATCGTGAGGCACGTCCCATGTTCTTCGACACAACTACTCACAATACTGGGAAGATGCATCCATTTGTTTTCCATGATCTCGCACAACTTTTCATATAATATTCTGCACTTCTTCTCCATAACTGTAACGATTTCATTTGCAATATCTAACTTGCATTTTTTAATTTAAATTGTGCATAAACTTTGATTTTCTAATAAACCGTGTTGTTTATTTTAAAAAATTGGGTACTGAGATTTACTAAGTCATTGTGTTTTTTAAAAATTAGGAATATTAAAATTTTATTTCTTTTCCATTCATACTCAGCTTTGAATTTCTTTCATTAAACATCCTCGTACCAAATTAATTGATGTTAAGTTACACTATGATTTTAGCGGGAGCTTCCTATATTTAAATTTTCCATTAAACTTTCGAATGATTATGTTCAGCTCCGACGGTGCCACCGATAACGCATCGAAAAACAAAATCTAACCAAATTTTGCAAGCAAATATTCGGGGAAATATAAGGTCTAAATCAATTCAGAATTGTCAAAAAATCTTCGGGGTAGTTAGTTCTACAGTGAGAAAAAATTGGATCGACAGATAAATTTTTTTATCGCACTGTAAACAATTTTTTTGTGATTTTGAGTGCTAATTATCCTGCACCATCGTGACGGCTTTTCATTCTGTTGAAATGATAATCATTCTTTGACGGTGTGGCAGAAAATCCTAGAAAACCTGTGTGTGTATTTTGGTAGCATAAATATTATCGACGATGCAGCTAGAATAGTCTTCACACAAATTAAAAAAAAAACTCGAGAGATATTTCACAGAACCATGTGCTTTAACTTTCTATTATTACGTGCTTTAATGTTTTATTCTATTAGTACATGCTTTAATGTTTTAGTTCACTATTAGTATGTGCTTTAATAATTTACTCGAGAGATATTTCACAGAACCACGTGCTTTAATTTTCTATTAGTACGTGCTTTAATGTTTTATTTCACTATTAGTACGTGCTTTAATGTTTTATTTCACTATATTAGTATGTGCTTTCCTTCAAATAAAAATAATTTTGCGTTTCCTTCAAACATTTATTAATTACATATTGGAGCAATAAAATGCAAGGCAAGGCATTAATTGTTCAGTGAGAGCACGTCCGACGTGACAATTAAATCTCAAAAATACACTTTTCAACGCTTCTTTAGACACGTGGAAAATTGAACACCGACCGCGCTACTCGCGAGCCACGGTAGCAACGACTCTTAAATAAGATCGTGGGCGGGCCATGGGCGGCTGCTTTGACGTTATTTAACAGTCTCAAATGTCCTGTTCTTGACGTGATCCCTGACTTCAAAATTCCGATCATTTTTTAGTTTCCCGAAAGTTCCCTCCGATCAGGACATGCAGTTACCCCCGCGATGCACGGATTTAATTTGGACATGCCTTTATCCCCGCGATGCACGGATTTAATCTGGACATGCCTTTACCCCGTGATGCACGGATTTAAATTCTCAGCTCAAAATGAACGATAACACCAATTTACTTATTGAGTTTCAGTTGCGATGTTATTAAAGTCATTAAAAAAATCACTATTCAGCAAAGAGTTTGTCGAGAAGGTGCCAGTTATTGTAAAATTTTAAAAATACAAAAGCTAGATAAACGTTAAAAATACTTTCTTTCTACTACGAATTGATATTCCAAGCGGGGAATGGTAGCCATTGTTATTAATAGTCGGTGTGTTTCGAACGCGTTGGTGTGTTGGGAGGTCTCTGCAGGGGATCCATCATTCCAGAAGGCGTCCTATAAATTCGTTCTGTTCCGAATCCTCGATCGGATTCGAAATCCATTTCAGCAGTCCCGTGAGTTTTAATCAGATATGCATTGCGATTTATTTATGGAGTTTCAGTTGCAATGTTCTCAAAGTCGTTAAAAAATTCACTACAAATTGATATTCCAAGCAATGCAGTGGGACGGTAGCCATTGTTGATTTGGATTGCTATTAATAGTCTCCGTGTTTCGAACGCGTTGCTGTGGAAGGGATTGTCTGCAGGGGATCGATCATTCCAGAAGGCGTTCTATAAATTCCTTCTGCTCCGAATTCTCGAGCAGATTCGAAATCCATTTCAGCAGTCCTGCGAGTTTTAATTTAAATTTGGATTGACTTGGAGTGTGAAGAGAGCAAAGATGGCATCGGAGGACTCTGAAATCTTCCAGCCTTTGGTGGAGAAAGGAGACAACGGAGAGATTAAGCTGCAATTCGAAGAATTCTTAGAGAATTTAAAAACAGATGAGAATGGAGAGGTTGGTAAAGATGTTTCCCTCGTTAGCGAAGGGAGGGATTCGAACTCTAGACTTGAAAAGCAGGAGGTCGATGATGGCGAAATCGGCGTGGAGAGCCTTGATTATGACCCCATTCAGAATTTTGTGTCTGCTAGAACGAGAAAAGTGCATACGCGCAGGCACTTATATGGGTATTATTCTCATCTCATTTTTGGATGTTCTTTATGAAGAAGGTTCTGTGAATTCTACAGAGTTGGATAGATACCCAAATCTGGTTTTCTAGTTACCGCTTATTTAAAGCTTCAAAATATCGATAATGCTCTGGAAACATAGTTTAAACTCGATCAAATTCACATTTATTCCTGAAATTAACAAGTGGAACTTTGATATCGCCCGCCTTCAGAATTGAAAGAGGAATACAATCTGAATTGCGTTTGATATTGGGGACACGATATTCAAGATCGAGACGCACCCCTAGCTCCCGTCCTTCGTCATTGACCTTTTTTTTAACGCCGTTTGTTTCCTTTAGAATCAATGGCGGTGATCCCAAGAAATTTCCTATAGATGCACCTTAGCTGTGGATGGCAAGCAGTAAGCACCAAGCTTCGTGCATCAATGTTAGTATATGCCGGTATATACACTGTTGGATGTCTGCAAATATACATCTGACTGTACATTTTTTTTTCGGGTTACAAAGTCCGTGAAAATCCTTGAGTACTTCTTCTCATTTTGAGGATGGTATCTAGGGTAAACTCTAAAATCTTTAGGGCACAAAGCCGATCAACAGCAAGGCTAAACCCATTCACTTATGAGAATTGAACTTGGGTGGAGAGGATAACAATCATTCCTCCCAACCACCTGAGCTAAACCCAATTGACAATTGACCGTGTACATATCCACATATACTGCCATTAGTGTGCTCCAGCTCGGGTGCTTATTGTTTGCCACTGCAGATGCTCTTGGGGCTGGTAATTTCTACAATTATTTTATGAGCAAATAGCCATTCACATACTGTACTTCGAATGTGGAAATCCATTCTCGAACCAAACAGCCTCTATTGTATACCTGTTCCTAATGTGGTTTCAGCACCCTTTGATTTCATTGGTGCAGGGATTTCTCAAATACATAGTCTGCAGTGGAAAAGAAATTTGATTTACTAGATTCATAACTGTGTGTAGTAGTCAATTGGTTCCATCCTTCGTTGGTTGAGTGAATGACTTATTTGATCCATACACAAAAAGTGCAAACCATCAAGGCCTGTCTATACGACACAGCACTAGCTCTTTGGGTAGCATTGAAAATACATTAGTTGTTTTCTTGTCAGGGGATTTGTCTGTGTCATCACTTCGGGGATTTTAAGTTTTTTTTTTAATATTTTTTGATTAGAAGGCACACTATATAGTAAAAGAAAGGGAAGAGAAGAGGGAGATTAATTGTTTTAAGGAAGTGCAGGTCTTACTCCTACCATGGCCTTGTATGCATCAAATCTCTGTGATAAAGTGAATAGTCAATATACCATACTTCACATACTTCAGCCTCATTTTATGTCACTCATGGGTAATGATTAAATTTGTCATAGTTCCTTCCTTCTCTCATGGGTAGCAGGTTGTGTTCACTATAAACATGTTGGGGTCAATTTCATTTGATTGAACCTGTAAGGCTTTTCAATTAAGCAGACATGCTATTTTATTACTTTAAGTAGATGGATCTTCCATGAACTCTTGGCTTATACTTGGGGTAGTAGAGTGCTCCCATGTACTTGTCTTCTTGGTAAGCACGTGATCCCCACCTATTTTGCAATCTTGCACTTGGCTTATATCAATAATTTGCTTTCATACAATAAATACTTGCGTATTGATACTTGGGCTACCGTATCTATTATTTCTTGGAGTAATACAAGCTTTATTATTTTGGTTTCCAAATAATATGTTACTATCTTTGTAGCTTTACAAGATACGGTATATGGCTTGGTTTACTAAATATCTTGTTACTCCATTCAAAGCATCACAAGTGGTGTTGGAGCAACATTGACTCAGACTGAAGTCCTTTCGAGGATGGCACCAAAGATCAATTTCCTGCTAGAGTTACAAAAACAATCAAACAAATGGTTTGGATGGGGTGAAAAAGTGGTGCCCCATATATGATGCATTGAAAAGGCAATTTGAGGAGGTGAATGAAGTCAAAAGGAAATTGCTGGAGGGTCTAGACTTTAAATGAAATTAAAGTTGTATTACAAAATATTACAAAATAAGGAGGGATAGAAACAATTCCAATGCTAAGCTCTACGGAAACGACATCGAGCAAAGTAACATGGGGCTAGGCAGTGATATTAAACCAACACATAATGTATAGATTATGATTGCACAATATACTTTTAATGGGTCATTGGACCCTCTGAATAGGGCTAGTAGATTGACTTAAGCCACTTAGGTACCGACAATGAAAGAGAAATGGTCCATGTTATCGCACAAGTACCTTCTTGTTGATATTATGGTGGTTGCGGGAGGTATTAACCTCCATATGTAACCTTTGACTAGAATAGAATATTCCGGAAGACAGAGAAATCCTAAAACGGATGTGTAAAAACCCTAGAAGACAAGTTGGCTCAGTAAAATAAATAATATTAAGGTATTGCCCTCTAGAAAGAGAAATCGGCCTAGACAGGTGACAAGAAGTACTATAAATAAGAGGATCTTGAGCTCATTTTGTACACACCTCACTCACTCTCTTAGAAAGGTATAGCATAAGTCTGGAGCGGCAGCTACACGAAAGGAAGGTGGATAGTTTGGGGTGATTCTTGGTCTCTCTATCTAGTGCTATCTAGCCTATGATATGTGCCCTACCTTCTAGTATCTCTTGGTGGTATTCTTGGTGACATTCTTGGTGGTATTTTGATATTCTTGGTGGTAGCCTAAGAAGTGCAACTGCAACTACTGCAGTTGAGTATTGTTCTTGTTCTGTGGTTGTGGAGACTCTCTCTCTTGTGCGCTATCCTTGGAGGAGGTGCACTCTACTTGTCTTGTGTTGCTGCTGCAGTTGTATGGTGTTTTTCTGGTTCCATCTCGTGCTATTGCTGTAGCTAGGGTTTATCTGTTGGTTCTAGTGTGGCTTTCCGGAATCATTCTATCTAGTAAAGGTTAAAGTGCTTGGGGGTGGTTGCATGCCTATGGTTGGGAGACAATAGTGATATTGTCTATGGTAAAACGAGCATATCGAATATTTTAACAGGTTATGGGCCCACACTACCTTCAAAACAGTCTAACCGATGAAAGGTAGATCGACAGTTCCTTGTCGAGCTCGTTGTAGCACCAGTTGCAACTGCAACTAGGGTTTCTAATTTTGTAGTTGCAAAAAACCCTAACCTAAATTCTTGGGCACTTTCAGTGAAGCATTGGACCTAATTTTTGGGTATTCTAGTGTGCCCTAGCCTAGTGCACCCTTTGGTTCCCTTAGCCAGCAAAAATGTCAAGTTTGAATTCTTGGTCAAAGTCAAAGTCAAAAGGTTGACTTTTGGTCAAAATTGATTGTTGTGGTCAAAGTTGAAATTTCAGGGTTTCTAGCTTGTTCTAATCACTGAACCTTTTTTATTCCGTTTCTAACCTCTTCTTTTCAAGATGGTGTCTAGTTTCAGATTAGAAGACAAGCTGAACGATGTTACAAATTTCAAAGGTATGCACTTGTATATGCTTTTCAAGTTATATCATCTAGCAAAGCATGAGTGTGTTTGCGAGGGATGTATAAGAGACCTTGTCCAAGCAATGATCTTGGATTTAGTACATTTAGAGGAACAAGCGCACCCTTCCTAGCAGTTGAGGCTCCAGGTTCCAGGTTTGATTGATCAAATTGTTAAGTTTCAATTTGCACATATCAAGTTTGATAGTTGCTACAGTACAAGTAAACACTATAGTTGTGACAACAATCTTTGAAAGGTTCTATTACTGCTAGGTATAATTGGTTGCTTGTAAGTACTATTGATATAGATGCTTATTGCACTTGTTTGCAAAATGAACTAACATCTCCTCTAGGAGATATTTCTTGTTTTTCTCCTGGGCACGTCACCTTTGTAATCCTATGATGACTACTATCCTTGTTACCATAGATATGTTCTTATGAAAATGCTATTGGAAATACTTTTGCTCTTTTTGTTCTTGTTCCGGGCAGGTCACAGGCGATAGCTCCGAGAAGGAGCTGGAGTGACAGTTGCAAACATGGAGAAAATGACTCCATCAAGCGGTGAGGCAGGTGATCTCACCAAGTACCAATTCTAAAGAAAGCGTGCAAAACAAAAGGAGTTTTGGACATCGTTCACTTAGATGTGTGTGGACCAATGTCAACCTCCTCACTAAGCTAGAGAGTACACCTCAAATGACTTCAAGGCATTTTGCAGAGAGATTGGGATTAGGAGGGAGCTAACTGTCCCATATAATCCTCAATAGAATGGTGTGGCAAAAAGAAAGAATCGATTCATTGAAGAATCCGTTAAGGAAATGATGAATGACCAGGATCTATCCATGTTTCTATGGGGAGAAGCAACTATGACAGCCGTATATGTTAAGAATAGAAGTCCTCATCATATATTGAAGAACATGACTCCAGAAGAAGCTTTCTCCAGAAAGAAGCCAAGTGTTGAACACTTGAGGATCTTTGGCTGCCCTGTCTATATTCATGTTCCCAAGGAAAAAAGAAAGAAGTTGGAACTTTCAGGAAGGAAGGGCATATTCGTTGGATATAGTGAGTCATCAAAAGCTTACAAAATCTATGTTCCAAGTCAACAAAAGGTTGAAATCATTAGAGATGTGATTTTTGATGAAAAGATTGGCTTTAGGAAATCTATAGAAGATTCCATGGATCCCAACAATTAGGAAGAACATGAAGGTCCCAAGGAAGAAACTACATGTTCTCCAAAACATCTCAATGCAGAACCTTCCACCTTTGAAGAATCAGTCAAGAAGAAAGAATGGAAGGAAGCCATGATGGAAGAATATCAATCCATCATGAAAAATGATGTATGGGAAATTGTGCCTAGACCTGAAGGAAAGTATATAGTCACTTTAAAATGGGCTTACAAGATAAATCATGTAGTAGATGGGAGTATCGATAAATACAAGGCAAGATTCATGGCTAGAGGGTTCTCCCAGCAGGAGGGAGGAGACTATGATGAGACATTTTCTCCAGTTGCCAGATACACCTCTATTAGACCTATCATATCTCTTGCAGCATCCATGGGTTGGAGTTTACATCAGATGGATGTAAAGACCGCTCTTCTCAATGGAGTAATTGAGGAAGAAGTATACATAGAGAAACCTCAAGGTTTTGAGGTACACCCGAGAGAAACCCATGTATGCAGATTAAAGAAGGCCTTGTATGGACTCAAGCAAGCTCCAAGAGCTTGGTATGCACGAATTGACAGTTACTTGACGAGACTTGGATTTTCCAAGAGCTATGCTGATTCAAACCTTTATTACAAGGTTGTGAATGATGCACATGTGATCCTGCTACTATATGTTGATGATTTGTTTCTGATAGGTGTAGAGCCTCTCATTATTCAATGTAAGAGGGAGTTAGCCTCTGAATTCGATATGAAGGATCTTGGTCTCATGCATTATTATTTGAGACTAGAAGTATGGAAAAAGCATGGTGAAATCTTCCTGGGGCAAGGGAAGTATGATGTAAAGATCCTTCAGAAGTTTGGGATGATGGATTGCAAATCCATGGAAACTCCCATGGTGACAGATCTGAAGAAACTGGGAGACTCTGATTCTGATCCAGTAGACTCGTCCCTGTACCGGCAGTTGATTGGCTCATTGATGTATTTGGTTAATACTCGACCGAACATTTTCTTCGCTGTGAACACGTTGAGCTAGTTCCAGGTGGAACCTAGACATGAGCATTGGATAGCTGCAAAGCACATTTTGAGATATCTACGTGGGACGCTAAATTATGGTTTGAGATATGCCTCAAATAGTGATGTACAACTGCATGGATTTACCGATTCAGATTGGGCAGGGAGTGCAGATGATAGAAAGAGTACTTTTGGTATATGTTTCAGTTTGGGATCTGCTATGACATCATGGGCTAGCAGGAAACAAAAGTCTGTTGCACTCAACACTGCAGAAGCAGAGTATATTGCAGCTTGTGATGCTTGTACGGAAGCATTATGGCTCCGTAAGCTGATTTCTAGACTATTTGATTAGGTGTTGGATTCGACTGTGATATATTGTGATAATCAACGCTGTGTGAAGATTTCAGAGAACCCCGTGTTCCATGACAGGTCGAAGCACATTGAGATCAAGTGCTATTTTATTCGTGATAAAGTCCAGAAGGGAGAAGTGATTCGCTAGTACATCTCCATCGATGACCAGACAATTGATATTTTGATGAAGCCTCTATCCAAGATAAAGTTTGCATACTTGAGGGAGAAGATGGGACCTGTGGATATAACTCCCTTGGTTGAAAGGGAGGTGGTGACTTCCTCGGTTGGGAGGGAGCGCTGATATATGGCATCATGGATAGTCAATGTGCTGGTGGATAGACATGCTCCAGGTGGAGAATGGTCTAGGAAGAACATATTGTTGATGGACTGACATTCTTCCTGTGGAGAATGGTCCAGGTTGACAGATTGGTGATGTACCATGGACAACTATTCTCTTGGGGCATTTCCCGGACAGGTAGAATTGTCCAGGACAACTATTCTCTTGGGGCTTTTCCCAGTCAGGTAGAATGGTCCGTCTCCCTGAGCTCACAATAGTGACTAGAGTGGGGAGATTGGTACAAGACATACATTTTCCTTGAGTTCATAGTAGTGGCCAGAGGGGGGAAAATGGTCCAGGACAGTCATTCTTCTAGGATGTATGTCCGGATTAGAAGAATGGTCCCTATAGCCCATGGCGTGGCTTTCAACATCTGGGAGGACAATCTTTCTTCTAGGACATATGTCCGGATTAGAAGAATGGTCCTTGTAGCCCATGGTGTGGCTTTTCAGCATCTGCTGGGACAATCATTCTTCCTGTGTCACAGGCAGTGAGCATGATAGGAAGAATGGTTCATATATCACTCTGTTAAGTGAGTGACTTATGCGAGACACTCAGTTGAGTGCGCTAAGTCAAACACATGACTTATTCAACATCATGCTTGATTACTCAGATGGAGTATGGCCTCGTGAGATGATGTAGACGATGATATGATTTGATGCCTGGAGACTATTGTACTGCATGGTGATAACTTGTGTAGCTATTAGTTGATTGCAGTGGAGACCCTGGGTCTCTAGACGATAGCTATGTGCTACTGTGGTGGATGTGTTCCACTGGTAGTGACTGTGTGTCACTAAATAGTAGTTGTGCACTACTAGGAGTGGTTGTGTACCATTGGATAACAGTTGTGTACTACTATGAATCGACCTTTTTGTGATCTATAGGATGGCATTGTAGTAACTATGTGCTACTACTTGATTGCCACAGAGACTACCAATAGTGTTGAAGGTGTTTCCTAGGCTGGTGTGCCAACTAGTAGTCTTGGAGGTGATTTGCCAGCTAGATGGATAGTGACGATGATGTTCGTGACTTGATTTGCATGATTATGAGATAGCCTGTGTGGCTATGATGATGCTACATGTAGAATGGTCTGCTAGAATATGTGAGCCTTTCCCATTACATTGTGAATTGGATGGATGTGTTTGAGACCATTACAATTAATACCTCCTAGCTAGGAGGGAGTGTTGATATTGTGATAGTTGCGAGAGGTATTAACCTCCATATGTAACCTTTGACTAGAATAGAATATCCCGGAAACCAGAGAAATCCTAAAACGGATGTGTAAAAACCCTAGAAAACAAGTCGACTCAGTAAAATAAATAATATTAAGGTTTTACCCTCCATAAAGCAAAGTCGACCTAGACATGTGACAAGAAGGACTATAAATAAGAGGATCTTGAGCTCATTTTGTACACACCTCACTCACTCTCTTAGAAAGGTATAGCGCAAGTCTGGAGCTGCAGCTACAAGAAAGGAAGGTGGATCATTTGGGGTGATTCTTGATCTCTCTATCTAGCGCTATCTAGCCTAAGATATGCCCTACCTTCTAGTATCTCTTGGTGGTATTCTTGGTGACATTCTTGGTGGTATTATGATATTCTTGGTAGTATTCTTGGTGGTAGCCTAAGAAGTGCAACTGCAACTGCTGCAGTTGAGTATTGTTCTTGTTTTGTGGTTGTAGAGACTCTCTCTCTTGTGCGCTACCCTTGGAGGAGGTGCACTATCCTTGTCTTGTGTTGTTGCTGTAGTTGGATGGTGTTTTTCTGGTTCCATCTCGTGCTACTATTGCAACTAGGGTTTATTTGTTGGTTCTGGTGTGACTTTCCGGAATCATTCTATCTAGTAAAGGTTAAAGTGCTCAGGGGTGGCTGCATGCCTATGGTTGGGCGAAAATAGTGATATTGTCTATGGTAAAACGAGCACATCGAATATTTTAACACTTCTTTCATTACTAAAACAAGGGAAGTATCTACTTAGGTGACAATGGTAGAAACTTCCAATTGTTACACAAGATTGGGATCTTGTGGAGGGCTTTGCACAAGTACAAATCCTGTGATAACAAGGCCAATGATCAAGGGGTATAAGTTGAAACCATAGTCTCAAATATTTTTAGAAAGCATGTAAATGGAACTGAAATCACAACAAAAGTACTGCTTTATAAAGAGTTACAGAAAGTATGCAAAAAATGGTAGCATATGTATAAGAAAGAAAAGCAAATGTTGAAATAATCTCATAAAGAAAATCAAGAAATGGAAAGAAAAATTTGAGGTTAGGTGCCTGTTATCCACCAGGTTGCACAAGCTGGATTTCCTGAAGAGCCGCCAAAGAATGAGCAAGCAGTGCTCATACATGCAGAATTCAATGATTCAGCAGGCCCTGAAAAGGCCCCTTTTCCCGTATTTCCACTATTGTAATAAGTGTTCTAAGTATGAGAGAATGTAAAAGGCTATTGGCCACCCTTGATCTGGGAGTGGGCACATACTCCGGAGTGTTTTTTCATTTGTTAATTATTTTTTCTCCTTACCTTAGTGAGAAGATTAAATAATTTCTGAGTTTTTTCACTCGAAAAAAGACTTGCTCCAAAGCCAAAGTATGTGTTGACAAGCAGGTCTCGGCATGGAAAATCCAATGTCTAGTGTCAGAATGTATATAAGCTCATACTAGAACATAGTGTCCGGGTTATTTGGAAATTACGGCTAGGTCTGATAGTTTTTTTTTAAAGTTTTAGCGAATTAATTAAATTCCCGCAAAATTGGAATTTATTAATTCTGAGTCAATAAGTGTAAAAATATGGCATCAGATGTTGTCA
>ML780236.1:216929-229024 GCA_009831015.1 Picea engelmannii
AAAGTAAGTGATTGAGTATCCCACTTGGGGAGGCATCACTTGCTTTCATCCTTGAGTGCTTGAGTGGTTAGATGCCAGTGAAGGCAGTCCAAGTGGAGTAAGTGCCACTTGGGGCATGCTTGGCCCTAGGGTGTGATTTGTTTATATCTTTTGTATATCTTGTATAACTTGTATCTATTTGATGCATCTTGGTAAATAATTTGTAAATCTTGTATAAGCTTTCTAACACTTAATCATTCTTGTTGTATAATTCTAATCTTGGTTTGGGGTAGTCTAGTTGATTTGATTGTAATACTTCTTGTAATTGAACTACCCCAAAACATAGTTGACCCCTTGCCCAACCTTAGGCACTAGTCTTTAGTTGACTTAGGGAAAGGGCTGCCTCACATTTAAACTTAGACTTGCACTTGCATTGCTGCTTGTCATCCTAGGCTAGTTTTCCCCCTTAGCCTCTAATCAATTGAAATTAACTCCTAGAACACATAACCTTAAAACTAATTTAGCAACTTAGGGACTACCCCCCTTGGCTTCCCTAGGAGTAAGCCTAGACGGAAGAAGTTTCAGTCAAGGTGACAGTGTGGGCCGAAACTTAGACATTGTGTCTCCGAGGGCACACTAAGTGAGTAGGACTTAACTCACGTTTGCAAGTGTGCATAAGGACGGCAACACCTCACAAGACTGGTTGATTCTCCAAATCTCCCTGGCTAGCCTCAGGGTGGCCCATATGGCCTCTCATTGGAGAATGACTGTCGATGCTGCCATATTTAACAATATTTACGATATTCGTAACATTGTGGTTTACTCGATGTAATATGAGGCAGGGGTAGAATCTCATTCAAGCATGTCTAGATAGATTTTATGGCCCAATAGAGGGTCTCTCTTACTCTAGATATAGATAGTTGGTTGATGTCATAATGGATACTCCTAGTTGAGAGACAAGACCACCATCACGTAGTATCTTCTATTTCCGTTGATCACGCTCAAGATGAATTGTCAAATCCCCATTCAAACTCCATGTCTCCCATCTTGCTTCTAAAGACTTCCAGGTAGTGGTTCATTGGGTATGGAACTTGGTCCCCTCCCACCAAGGTTAAAGGGGTTGCATCTTGTGGCAGGAAGCTTCTTTTTGTCGAACAATTAAGTTTATCCAAGGATGGGACAGAATGGCAACATCTAATCAAGAATGTAAGGTAAAACATGCCAGTTAGGAGCATAACCAAGTCATATCGCTTCTTGAAGAATATTAATTTAATACACATCTTTAAGAGGAGGATGGTAGATTGAAGCATGTAATTAGATGTGAGGAGGAATATAGAGCAAAGGGTGCAAAGATCAGACCTCGTCTTTGTTAAACAAATAAATGAAGAGACAAGACAATGCAGATAAGAGATTTTATTATATCAATATGCTTCTTAACAATGACATACAAAAGTGTTGTATATATTGTTAAATTTGGTAGTATCAATAGTCATTCTCCAATGAGAGGCCATATGGGCCACCCTGAGGCTAGTCACGGAGATTTGGAGAATCAACCAGTCTTGTGAGGTATTGACAAAAGCCAGGGGGAATGTACAACCTCTGTGAGTCAAACCAAAAGTCAGGATGAACAAGATGCTATATGATCTTGTGAGTCAAGATGTAAGTCTAATACAAAAGTCAGGGGGAACGTACAACCTCTGTGAGCATAGACAGTCTAGTGCAAAAGTCATGGGGAACGTACAACCTCTGTGAGCATAGACAGACTAGTGCAAAAGTCAGGGGGAACGTACAACCTCTGTGAGCATAGACAATTTAGTGCAAAAGTCAGGGGGAACGTACAACCTCTGTGAGCATAGATAGACTACTGCAAAATTAAGGGGGAATGTACAACCTCTGTGAGCCTAGTCAAGCCTTGTGAGCCATGAGCAAAAGTCAAGGCATCTAGCAAAAGTTAGATTGAATATAAAATTCCTATGAGCTAGAAACAAACGATATTCCTAATATTGCAAATGATATAAATGTATTGATCTAGTGCACTGGCACGTGTAACATTATCCACCATGAAGAGAAATTTGAATTGCCTTGTAAAGAGTCGAGTTGTAGAAGTCAAAGTTCCATGTCTAGGTCAAAGTCAAAGTTGTCAAGTTGTTGCATGTTGCATGCATGTCTAGTTGCATGTTGCATGCACGACATGTGCATGCTAAGTTAGTATGCATGCATGCCAAGTCAAGGGTGAGTTGTAACTGAAGTCTCAAGTCTAGTTCTAATTTCGAACTAAAGTGTGAAGCTGAGTTATGTCAAGCATGCCTTCTTACCTCTAATTCGAACCTCTCCTCTTCTCCTATTCATTCCTTTATAAGCAGAGGTCGACCCCCTCTCTTCCACACAATTTCTATGTAGGGTAAAGCTGAAGCTATAGAGGCAACATTGCAACTACTAAACAGAGTCGCATATCAGTCCTATAGAGGCTGCTAAACAGAGGCGCATATCAGTCCTATAGAGGAAGCATTACAGATGCGCATATCAGTCCTATAGAGGCAGCATTACAAGTGCTAAACATGACTACATATCAGTCACTACACAGGACAACATATCAGTTCTATACAGGACATCATATCAGTCAAGAACAGAGCAGCTTATCAGTCAAGAACATGACAGAATATCAGTCAAGAAAAAACAGCATATATCCCTGGTAAGAAAGGTTGCATATCAGTCCAGAAAAGGGCATCAAAGTAGCACCCAGGCAACGCTTAGTCTCTTCCACAGTGATGGTCAATAACTAGAAATTATATCAGCAAAGCCTCTCATCTTCTACAAGGTCTTTTCAGTCCAGTCTAAGTCGTCTTGGCAAGCTCTTTTTAGAGCAGAGTATTCATGGTGGATATTTGTAAGTGATCTTACATTATTAATGCAATAAAGAAATATTGTTTGCTGGGGTTTTTCTTCCTGTACAAGGTTTCCCCAGGGTATATTTGTTGTTGATGTGCATGCTTACGTATCTACATGATTATTTCTATTAAGTTATGATTCTATATTGTTGAAATATTTTAAGCTGGAATCAAAGTGTTGAAGAATTTAAAGAAATAATCCGCATAAGAAATCAAGCTCAAAATTTAACAGTTGATGATATAATGATTCATTAACCACCTTTGAGTTTTCATCTTGCAAAAGATTGAAGTTTACCTCCATTGGTGTTTTGATAGGATTGCAATCTTCCATTCTGAACTTGTTTAACAATTCTAAAACATACTTTGCCTATGAGATGAAAACCCTATTTTATTGTTACCAAACTTCAATGCCTAAACAATAATGTAGTAATCTCAAGTTAGTCTTGTGAAATGATTTTTGCAAAGATTGTCTTTTTCTTCTTTAATCAACCCATATCTAGTACTTGTAATTATTAAATGATCAACATACACAACCATAATAATAAATTTTCTCCACTTTTTTGAGATATAAGTTAGAATTGGAATTGTTTCTCCTAAAACCTCTGGATCTAGGATAAATATCAATTTTAGCATACCGATCTCTAAGAGATTGCTTTAATCCATACAAAGCTTTTACTAACTTACAGACTGATTTTTCTTGTCCTTCGACAGTGGATCCTTCTTGTTGCACCATATATACTTCTTGTAAATCCCCATTTAAGAATGCACTTTTGACATTCAATTGTTGTACCTTCCATCCAAACTATGATGCAATATCTAATTACATTTTGAATGTAATCAATTTTTCCATGGGAGAAAAAGTTTCCTCATAATCTATACCTTCTCTTTGTGCATATCCTATTGCAACTAGCCTCGATTTACATTCATCAATTGAACCATCTAATTTGAACTTAGTTTAATATACCCATTTACAACCTATTGGTTTTTTATTTGGAGGTAATTCAACTAACTTCCAAGTCTTATTTTTCATTAAAGCATCATATTCTACTTTCATTGCATCTCTCAATTCTTGTTAGTTGTTTGCTTCATTTAAAAAGATCAGATCATATGAATTCACAGCTTCACTCATCAAAGAAATATCCACTTGATAGGTTGACTTTGACCTTGTTTTCCTCTCTTGTTGTTGCATCTCATCTAACTTTGCATCTTGAAGTGTCATGTAGAGCCACTTTGGCCTTTTTTGAGAACTACTTGATTGACTACCATCTTCTT
This sequence comes from Picea engelmannii, assembly GCA_009831015.1. Lineage (NCBI taxonomy): Eukaryota > Viridiplantae > Streptophyta > Pinopsida > Pinales > Pinaceae > Picea > Picea engelmannii. The sequence continues at coordinate 221,069 of ML780236.1, forward strand.
CTTTTAATTCCAACCGTACTTTTTCTTCCTCCTCTTCTTTTCCCTTTTCTCTTCTTCTTCTCTTGTACGTGATAGGAGTTTTGGGTTTGGAATGCAAAACTTCACCTTCACATTTAGATGTTTGCATGTGTAGGGGTTTCTCATAAAAAACCACATTTCTACTTATATAAGTCTTCCTATTTATTGAATCGTGTAGGTTGTATACATTTGATTAAGTGTTGTATCCAATAAATATGCACTTCCTACTTTTGGATTTTGAAGCAACTAATGCTATATGTAGGCTTCTTGGCCCATATATTGTTGAGATTTGGGTACCAAGGAAAGTGGTCCCCTTGTGTTTGTGAGTCTATAAACACAAAGGGGGAGAGTATTACCCTCATGCTTGTACTTTATGCTATAATTTCGCTTTGAATTTATTCACTTAAGTCTAAAGTGACTTTATTCACTTAAATCATAAAGTGACATTAATTTCTCTTAAATGTGAATTAATGAACATAAAGTGAAACTATGGAAATTTAAGTGAGTTTATGAGATCTAATCTCATCCACTCATCTTGGAGGAAGGCTTAGATCTAATCTAGGCCCTTGGTTTTCTAGGTTAGCCTTGAGATTAGGCTAAAGGAGGCAAAGGAGGGAAAATGAGGCTCATTGTTCACTCTTGATATTGGAGTGAAGGAGAGGAAGAGAGGAAGATGCTTTGAGAAGAACTAGGGTGCATTTCTTGAGAGGAGAAGGGCGCAAGGCATGGAGATGGATTCTAGCTTGAGGTTGGGCGCACTCTTGGAGTAGGGGTGCACTACAAGCAAGCAAGGGCGCATTTTGGTGAGAAGCCAAGTGTTGAGCGCAAAGGCTTGAAGGAGAAGTGGTTTCTTTGTGAGATTGCATACAAGCTAGAGAGGGCGCACACTAGAGACTAGTGCACATTTAGCTTGTGAGAGGGGGCGTTCCAAGGTTGGGGGCGCACCAAGGATAAAGGAGGGCACACAAGTGATTTGGGGCGCATTCTTCCAAGCAAGGGCTCACACTTCAAGGAAAGAGCACAAGCAAAGGTTAAAGAGAAGGGGAATGGCGCAAGATCCAAGGAAAAGGGCGCACCAAGAAAAAGGGCGTGCAAGCCAAGGAAAAGGGTGCAAGTATCAAGGGAACTCCATTGTCTAGCTTGAGAAGAGCTCGTACTTTGTATCAGGTTCCTTTGGTTCATTTTCTCATTGTAGCATTTGCTTGAGATTTCCATATATATATATATATATATCTTACTGGTTTTCTCCATGGGGGTTTTCCCAGGTTCATGTTGACCAAAAACACTTGTGTTCATTTGTCATGGTTTGCTTATTACTTTCAGTTGAAGGTTGTTAGAGATCCTAGAGATGTATTTGATGTTTAATCCATGTTAAAGAAGGATAACTTGGACATAAAAACTATCCATCATTAAACCTTATAACAAGAGGGACTAAAGAGCATCAAATCAAAGCTTAAGGGAAGATTTCAAAGTGGGTAAAGTTCAGTTCTGGTGGCTGTTTTGGATAGCGAGAAAACTGTCCTAAAAACAGTGAGAAAACAGTTTCAAGGTACCTAGAACTTAGTGCCCAACATGAGGTCATTTGACTGGCCTGTTGAGCAGCCTTAGGAACCTCAAATTTCTTTATGGTATCAGAGCCTAAGGGCAAGTGAGTGGCTGATTTTTGGAGCAAATAGTTGGAAGATTTTTCACTTGTGTGGAAGCTTCATTTTCACACTTGAGTTTTGTGTGTTGGAGGCTTTGTTGTGTTGTTCAGTGTTGCTCAGTTTTACTTGGTCAAAGTGTATCAGTTTTAGCATCAGATGGCAGCCATGTTAGTGGCAGGTTTGAGGGTGGAGGATAGGCTTGTGGGGGTAGGAAACTGGTCTCCATGGAAAGCCAGGATAGTCTTGATCTTGGAGGAACTGGAGCTATGGGATATTGTGGAGAATCCCGCACTACCTCCTAGAGTTGTAGTGCTCATGGTTGAGTTCCGAAAGAGGAACATCAGGGCCAAGGGGACTATCCTTGATGCGGTCAGGGACCATGTCATACCTCATGTGTCTGGTAAGGACTTCACATTTCAGATATGACAGTATTTGTGTGGTTTGTACCATAGCCCTAACTAGAACCAAAAGATGGTGCTTTAGGAGAAGCTAAGAGGCACCAAGATGATGAAGACAGATACAATTACCTCATTCCTCAAAAGATTTTCTCAGATTCGTGATGAGTTGGCAACGGTTGGTGAGATAGTTGATCCCTCATAGTTGGTGAGGACATCCTTAAACGGCTTCTCCAAACCTTGGGAGAGTTTTGTACAAGGCATCATGGCTAGAGAGCATATGCCCAGTTGGGAGAGGCTTTGGGATGACTTTGTGCAGGAGGAGCTTAGAGTTGGCTCCAGATATACTAGTTAGCAGCATGGTGAGGGTGGTGATGAGGGTGATCTTTCTCTTTTGGAAAAGGGTAAGAAGAAGACCAAGCAATGGCCCAAGGGTGGGGCCAAGTAGCAGCAACCGAGAGGAGGTGAGAAACAGAGGGATATGAGCAAAGTGAGATGCTTTGCTTGTAACCAGTTGGGGCACTATGCTAGACAATGTCCCAAGAAGAAGAAGAACAAGTTGGGTGGTATTACAACGACAACAGAGGATGAGGAGTTTGTCGTTCAATTTGAGAGGGAGTGCTCCTTGATAGTTTGTTGTTCGACAGTTGAGACACCATCCAATGTCTGGTATATTGATAGTGGAGCATCGAGTCACATGTCAGGTGTGAGAGATCACTTCACTGATCTCAGAGATCCAATGATCAGGTTGAAGATAATGCTTGGAGACGACACCATTGTCATGGCGGGCGAGCGTGGCACAGTGTCATTTCAGAGGGAGTGTATGTCGTCCTTGGTGTTCCGGGATGTATTGCGTGTCCCGGGGTTAAAGAAGAATTTTATTTCAGTTTCCTCCATCTAGGATAGGGGGCTTGAGGTGTCCTTCAGAGGGACAAAGGTCATCATTCACCCTAAGGGGTCCAATGTCACTTCTGGCAGAGTGATTGGGACGTGAGAGGGGAACCTTTATAGATTTCTTTTCCAACCTTTGTATGTGTTGACGAGTAGCAACAACAACAGTCAGTTGTGTGAGATATGGCATCGAAGGATGGCTCATTTGCACCATGGAGCTCTAAGATCGCCGAGAGAGATTGTGACGGGTATGCCACAATTCATTGTTGAGCATCAGGAAGTGTGCAAAGGGTGTGTTCTTGGGACATACACCAAGACTGTCTTTCCCAACAGTGACAACAGATCAACTGGGGTACTAGACTTGATACACACATATGTGTGTCGGCCCATGTCACATGTTTCCTTGGGTGGTTGGGAGTATTATGCTACTTTTATTGATGACCACTCCAGGAAGACCTAGATCTATTTCCTGAAGACCAAGAGTGGGGTCTTCAAGAGGTTCCAAGAGTTCAAAGCTCTTGTGGAGAACCAGACAGGAAAGAAGATCAAGGTCTTATGGTAATATAATGGAGGTGAGTATACCTCCACGGAGTTTGCAGAGTTTTGTACCGAGTAGGGTATCATAAGGCTGTTGATCGTTCCTTACAACCCACAACAGAATGGGGTTGCAGTGAGGAAGAACAAGGCCATAATGGGTGCAGCGAGGAGTTTGCTGCATGATCAGGCACTTCCATTCTACTTGTGGGAGAGGCTTGCAATACTGCAGTTTATTTGCAGAACAAGAGTCCCCATAGAGCTTTGGGGAGGAAGACTCCCGAGGAGACCTTTGGCGGGAGTAGGCCTGATGTTGAGCATCTGCGCATATTTAGGTGCTTGACGTTCTCTCATGTCCCCTTAGAGAAGAGGACAAAGGCTAGATCCCACCGCAGAGAGAGGGATGCTAGTTAGATACTCAGAGGTCTCAAAGGCCTACATAATCTACATTCCAACACTGAGGAGAGTGGTGGTGAGGAAGATGTCAGATTCGAGGAGGATAGAGCCTTCAGGAGGTCACTTGAGTCGAGAGACAGAGCTGAGGAGGTCTCACAGTTCCAAAGTGATGCTTTGCAAGGGACACAGCCTGATGTGTCGAGTACATCGAGTTCAAGGGTGACTGGTCCACCCGGGATAGGTTCAGAGTCACAGTTTCCAAGCATATAGACAGTTGGTGCAGGTGCTTCAAGGTCACATACTACTGATCAGAGATCTATGCATGAGACTCAGAGGCATGAAGAGACTACTCCTCCAGAGGTTACTTAAGGGAAGAGGAAACTGAGATGGTTTCAGGAGACCCTGAAGGAGGCCAAAGAGTATGTTGGAGAGCCTTAGAGGTTGATGAGAGAGAGCAGGGCGCCAGAGAGGTTTGGGTCCCACTTGGCTATGGTAACGAGTAGATCAGAGTCAGAGGCCACTTTTGATGAGCAGGTTGTAGATTTTCTCACCGAGGCCTTGCCAAGGGGCAAGGATGTCCACTTTAGGGACAAGTTTGCAGGGGTGAGTGACACTTTCCTCGATAAGAGGGAGTGTTGAGATTTGGGTACCAAGGAAAGTGGTCACCTTGTGTTTGTGAGTCTGTAAACACAAAGGGGGAGAGTATTACCCTCATGCTTGTACTTTATGTTATAATTTCACTTTGACTTTATTCACTTAATTCTAAAGTGACTTTATTCACTTAAGTCATAAAGTGACATTAATTTCACTTAAATGTGAATTAATGAACATAAAGTGAAACTATGGAAACTTAAGTGAGTTTATGAGATATAATCTCATCCACTCATCTTGGAGGAAGGATTAGATCTAATCTGGGCCCTTGGTTTTCAAGGTTAGCCTTGAGATTAGGCTAAAGGAGGGAAAAACGAGGCTCATTGTTCACTCTTTCTTGAGAGGAGAAGGGCGCAAGGCTTGGAAATGGCTTCTAGCTTGAGGTTGGGCATACTCTTGGAGTAGGGCGCACTACAAGCAAGCAAGGGCACATTTAGTGAGAAGCCAAGTGTTGGGTGCAAAGGTTTGAAGGAGAAGTGGTTTCTTTGTGAGCTTGCATACAAGCTAGAGAGGGGGCCAACTAGAGATTAGTGCGCATTTAGCTTGTGAGAGGGGGTGTTCCAAGGTTGGGGGTGCACCAAGGATAAAGGAGGGCGCACAAGTGATTTGGGGCGCATTCTTCCAAGCAAGGGCTCACACTTCAAGGCAAGAGAAAAAACAAAGGTTAAAGAGCAAGGGGAGGGTGCAAGATCCAAGGAAAAGGGTGCAAGATCCAAGGAAAAGGGTGCAAGTATCAAGGGAACTCCATTGTCTATCTTGAGAAGAGCTCATACTTTGTATCAGGTTCCTTTGGTTCATTTTGTCATTGTAGCATTTGCTTGAGATCTCCATATATATATATCTATTCTCTTACTGGTTTTACCCATGGGGGATTTTCCAGGGTCATGTTGACCAAAAACAATTGTGTTCGTTTGTCATGGTTTGGTTATTACTTTCATCTGTAGGTTGTTAAAGATCCTAGAGGTGTATTTGATGTTTGATGCATGTTAAAGATGGCTAACTTGGACAACAAAACTATCCATCATTAAACCTTATAACAAGAGGAACTAAAGAGAATTAAATCAAAGCTTAAGGGAAGATTTCAGAGTGGGTAAAGTTCAGTTCTGGTAGCTGTTTTGGACAGCGAGAAAAGTATCCTAAAAACAGTGAGAAAACAGTTTGAAAGTACCTAGAACTTAGTGCCCAACAAGAGGTCATTTGACAGGCCTGTTAGGCAGCCTTAGGAACCTCAAATTTCTTCATATACCTTGTTGTTCTTTCCTTGCCATTTGAATTCCATAAATTGTGCTAGGAGGTTTGTGGCATAGGTGCCCAATTGCATCAACCAATTTACTCCTAACACCATGTCCATTCCCTTGAGTGGTAGAGCATCATATCCAATTTGTAGCTCCAAGCTTTATATCTGTACAAAATTTTTGTGGAATCTTCCTATTCCTTTGACTTGTTGACCATAACAATGAGATCCTTCACAGGGTATAGAAAAAGGTTTAGTTGTTTTGCAAGATTTACATCCACGAAATCGTGTGTACTTCCAGAGTCTATGAGGATTGTGATATTTTTATTCTTTATGCTTCTCTTGAGTTTTAATGTCCTTGGTTCCATCTTTCCTATAATTGCTGCAAGTCATATTGTAGGTTTTTCATCTCGAATGCTTTGACTATTACCATTGTTCCTTAGATGAGATGGGGTATACTTTACTGTAGATGGTTGCACTTCTTCTTTCTAGCCTATAATTTTGTTACAGACCCTTGATTCTTCTTGCTTACGGGTCTACCTAGTGCACATGATTGTTTCTATTGATATCTTTGGTGATTTTTCATCCTCCTCATAGTCTAACAAGTCTTCTTTAGCAGAAACCTCTACATCTTCTCTATTTATAATTTTTCAATGATATAAGTGATTGGATGCACATCTATGAGCTAGAACCCAATTCTTACCACATCTATGATAGTTATTTTCCTTCCTTCCTTCTTTGTCATCAAAGTTGCCGATGGAGGTGTCTGATTCTCTTTCATCATCATTTTATATGACTTCCAATTGCTGCATTTGTGCCTTGGTGACCACTTGTCTCCACAATATTTGCATTTTCCCTCCCTTCGTTGTTGGGCTTCCAAACTGTAATTATTTTCTTCTCTTAGATGTGATGAAGGATATTTTGAATTTCCAAAATCTGTTGTTTGGGGTGCCTTTTGCCTTGAATAAACCTTGCCAAAGTGTTTTTGAGATGACTCTTTTAACCTATTCTTGACATTTTTTTCCTTATGTCTAGCCTTGCCCATGGTTGTGATATTATGCATTTCTAATTCATCCCTATGTATGGCTTCAATCTGTGCACATACCTCTGCAACAATTATGTTTTGATAACTCATGTACTTGTGTTGCTAGTGCTTTCTGTTACCTCTTCAACTCACGTCTAAATGGAAAATGTCCTAACCCATGATGCAACCTTGAGGCAAGCCTAGGAGAAGTACGACTGTCAGCTTAGTACAATTCTCCTCTCACTTTTGGCCATCTCTCTTAAGGCCAAGGGGGGTATCTCTAGATGTTGAATGATTAAATGAACTAAGTATAGAAAAGGTATACCAATGAGAGCGATGTATATTTGATTTATGATGAAGTATGATGTACATATTTACACTCAGAAATACGAGTTAAAACCAAATAAAGATGTGACTTGCAAAGTAAAGAGGATTTAGCACATAGAAGATATGATGGTTTGATGCTTCATACAAGTAAATTCCAGCATTAAGAAACTAGAGAATACACCATTTAGATCCAATTAAAGATAAGAAATTACATATACATTGAATCTATAACTCAAATCTGGTTTATGATATTTTTTGAAGGTAATTTTCAGATTTGAACAAGTGGTGAAAACCACTCTTTAAACCTATTTAAAGATATGCAATAAATAACCAATAGGTAACTTGCAAATATGATTTGTAACACAAAAATAATTTCTATATTTGCTTAGTGTAAAGATAACCCAAGTAAATGATATGAAAATGAAGAATGACTTAGGTCTTGTTACTTCTCGGATTCTCCCTAGAGGAAAAGTCCCAACCTCTCTAAGGGGAAAACCTAAGGGCACAGATAGACAATTGCCATACCAACTCATTTGAGGAGGATATTTGAAATTTCATAAGCCATTTAAAATTTCATTTTCAGGTTTTACCAGAAACTAGAAATTTCATATTCTTCTTTCTTATCCGATGATAAGCCTGTTGCCGTCTGTTGACCGCTCGTTTAGCACGGAGGTCAACTCATATATAATGAAGATTATCTATGTCAGAGACAGAGATGGTTCTACTGGGTGTTCTTAAACACCGGCACTTAAATTTTTGTAAACGGGATGTCCGCACCCCTGCGAGGGTATATAATGTAATAAAGTCTGCATGGATCATAGTTAGGTCAGGTACCTTGGA
>ML780236.1:249862-288390 GCA_009831015.1 Picea engelmannii
GGCCGGCTCGTGATGAGACCTCCCATCCTCTTGGTTAGGTCTTGTTTTATTATTTTTCTTAGGGTCCCTTTTGTTTCTTATCGAGAGGCCTTTTATTGCCTTCTCGGGGATCCCTGGGCGAAGCATCTCTAGGTTTCATTTCTCATTGCTTTTATCTTTTACCAGCTGCTTTTACCCCCTGGGCCTTTAGCCCCTTCTTCCCACAGGACAAAGTGTAACCCTCAAAGGTCATCCTAATGGCCAGACTAGGGGAATGGGATGGGTGAATGGGAGATAAGATGTAAAATGATAGAATGGTGGGAGCGGACGATGGCTCTGCAAATCCCCCCTGGTGGCTAACCAAAACCCATGAATACAAGCTTGCTAGGTCACCCCGTTAATCCCCCCAATAATGGTCAAGTGGATTAGTGTAAGATCCAAGCAGTTATCAGAAATGAAAGGAACCTGATGCATATATAAGAAGGTTATAACGATCAAACAAGACACATACCATGATACCTTGGACCAATTACCTCATGGAGCAAGAGTCTTCTCTGATGCAAGTCCAAGCCGATGGTGATGGAAGCTGCTGCTGCTGACAGGACGAGTCTGGCGAAGAGGAAGAAGGATGGGCCCTCCAGGGCCATGCTCAGATCAATCCTTCTCTCGGTACTCCATGTCTAGGACCTGTAGGCCTCAAGACATGATCTCCTAGTTATCCCTAGAGATCGGGGATAACAATTACAACTGCGTGAGACATCCTCCAGGACATAGACTGAGTGATTCGGCCTGAGAGAAATCCCATGAGTTGGGTGTGTGGTTCCTCTTTGAGACAGAGATGGAATGTTGTGTGCCCTGTGTGGGTTGAAGAAGCCCATGAGCTGGGTGTGTGGTTCCTCTCTGAGATGGAGATGGAATTTTGTGTGCCCTTGTGTGGGGAAGCCCATGAGTTGGGTGTGTCGTTCTCTCTGAGACAGAGATGAAATGTCATGTGCCCCTGAGAAGGGAAGATGCCTATGAGATGAGTGTATCGTTTGAGATGAAACGATGTGTGCCCCTGTGAGGGGTGAAGGAGCCCATGTGATGGGTTTACTATTCTCCTATGTACAGAGAGTTGAGATGATGTGATACTCCAAATGATTCTCCCATGAGACGCAGTGAGAAAGAGATCTGTTGAGTTGGACGTGCCTGTGGTTGAGCACAGGTGAACGTGATCCTAGTGGTTGAGCTCTAGTGAGTGTGATTCTCCCGTGAGATGCAGAAAGAAAGAGATCTGTTGAGTTGGACGTGCCTATGGCTGAGCATAGGTGAACGTGATCCTAGTGGTTGAGCACTAGTGAGTGTGACTCTCCTATGAGATACAGTGAGATAGAGATGTGGACATTCCTGTGGTTGAGTACAGATGGATGTGCCCCTAGTGGCTGAGCACTAGTGGGTGTATGAGATCCCTTGCTATATTGTACCAGAGTCAGACTTACCTGTAACCCTATTTGTGATGTAAAGGGTACAGGTCGACCCCACCATAAAGTGAAGGATAATTAATGTAAAAGATAATTAATATGGTAATTATTAATTATATTCTAAGTTATTGAGGTCGGCCCTGTTGTGCCAATAGACACTATTGTTGACATGTTCAGTCTAATATAAATAAAGGTAAATTCCCCATTGAGGAATCATATCACAAGTGTGTGTTTGGAAATTTCAGCAAATACTTGTTCTTGGGAAAAGTGCGCAGCTCTCTTGGGCGCTAGTCTTCTAGGGTTTGTGAGCACCCTTTTGTGTGCTAGGTTTTTATGGTGGTGGAGGTCTATCTCTTGAAGAATATAGCAAAGGATTGGCTGGGTTTTCTTCCTTTGTCGAGAAGGGTTTCCCAGGATACTTTTTGTGTACTTGTGCATGGTGTTTCTTCTTGTGATCTTGGTTGCTGCAACAAATTGTTTATGGTTTAAGTAAAATGCTAAAAATGGAATGAACTTCATGCTTAAGCCTAGCTTATTGAAAAATCAACAAAGAATGCATAGGAGAAGTAGTAACTTAAGTCCCCCTATGCATTTTCCTCAAGAAACAAGATTCCAGGGTGTAGGCAATTCTAGGCCCTAACACCTTGCTCTCCCTAGGCTTCTTATGGGATAACTTAGGAAAATATAACTAGGTCAAAACCATAGAGTGCTAACAATTTAGGGCTCTAGGGTTTCACTAGTCATTAGATCAATTCAATGAAAAGCTTGGCAAATAGAAAGTAAGAAAGTAGCAATTTAAGTACCTTACTTCAAGCATTACGTATACCATGCAATTTCATAATCTTGTATGAGCAAATAAAACCATACATAAACCATTCAATAGATGACAAAAATGTAGATTTCACTTACTTGCACCAAGAATAATCATGAAAATACCATGCAAGATCACCATAAAAGCTTCCAAGATTGATCCAACTTGCAAAAATTAGCCTTATACAAGAGTGCGCCTCACAATTTCAGCCAATAGCCCTTACTAGGGCGCAAATTTCAGACCTCTCCTCTTGTGTGAGGAGTTGTTATGTTAAAATGAGAGTACTTTATCTCTATTTATACAAAACTTTGACCCTTAATTAATTTTAGGTCAAAATTAAGGCCGACCTGGCCAATATACAAATAAATTCAAATTTGACATAAATAAAATTAATTATCATCTAAAGACACCTCCAAGGGTGATGTCATGCCCTTCTAGGGTGACGTTGAGGCCCCAAGGTGGAACGTTGAGCCTAAAAGGTAGGGCGCTTGGCCTCCAAAGGCCCCAAATGAAGCCCACACGTGCCACTAGTCTCATGAAAGCCTCCAAAACAAAAACCCTAGCTTTGGATGATGTCTAGGGTCATAATGGTGATGTCCCGGGCCTTCAAGGACCAACGTCCATGTGGAAGAGCAATATCCCCCTTGGGTCTAGGTCTACCAGGGTGCCTCCAAAGGCAATGTCCTTCTTTCTTCCTGGTGCAAATCTTCAATGTCTTATTGCCCTAGCTGGGGTTACAACATCCATCTGTGGGCTTTAAGCCCTCATGAAGGTCCGAAGTAATCATTCCATCACGTGTACCTGTCCACTGGGTAAAGTCCTACAACAACAAAAAGTATGCCCTCCAGGGGTTCATAAGTCACGGGGATCATAGCATATAAATCACATCCAATAATTAAATTACCCAAACATGTGCATCAAACCCCCCTTAACCCAGACAAATGCTCAAAGACGTTATGCAATTTGACAAGTTAGGTTTGGAGAAGGTCTCAGGGTGTCCTATTGGGCTAACCTCCCTTAAGTTTGGGGCATTTCCCAGGTGGGAGCCAATCCAGGTCATGTAAGTGTATGAGGTGGCATGGGGTAAGTGTTTGGGCATAGGGTGCAGTAATAACAGGGAAATGTAAGTCTTACCTGTGGGTGCCTTTGTAGAGGGAGAGTTGCACCTTGTCATAAATGCAATTGTTTCCTAGCCCATTCATTGCCTTTTATTCTTAGCTTTAGTTCTTTTGATCTTTTGCTTTTGTGCTTCAAGGGAAAAGTTGAGGGCCACTGTCCTGGCTTGATGACCAGAGGTGAGAGTGTTATCCACAAACATTTCACATAGATGAGAAGGCTAGCTCGTGAGGAGACCCCCTTTCTCTTGGCTATGCCACCAAGAGCCACTACCTTGGTTTGGTGACCAGATAGATGGTAGTGTCATACTGCTACATGCCCATGGTCATAATAGGCCGGCTCGTGATGAGACCTCCTGTCCACCAACTAGTACCTTGAGTATTTATGTATATTATGGGTTCCCTTTTCTTATTGAGAAGCTTTTTACTACTTTCTCAGGAATCCCTGGATGAAGCATCTCAAAGGTTTCAACATTGGCTTTTAACTCTTGCCATCTACTTTTACCCTTTGGGCCTTTAGACCTTTCTTTCCACAAGGCAAGGTACAACCCTTCCTAGCGTGGCCAATCCCAATGCTCAAACAAGGAAAGGGGAAATGAGAGGAATAAAGATGGAAAGTGGTAAGTATGGAGGGAATGGACGATGAACTTTCACAGACCCACCCAATGGCATCCTATCCTAATGGGAGATCAACTTACTAGGGCACCATGTCACCCTTCCAGGTATGAACGAGGAAAAGAGCAAATTTCTAAGCAAACATCATGAAATGAAGAAGAATTCAATGCAACATATTCAAGTGCTTCAAAAATCAGAGTGACACATACCATGATACCCAGACTCATTACCTCATGGAGCAAGACTTATTTCTACTTCAGAACCATGCTGGTGGGATGGACACTGTTGGTGTTGATAAATGGACTGCACTAAAGAAAAGAGGGGCCCTCCGAGGCCATGCTCAAGTGTTCTGGTTCTCGATACTCCATGTCTAGGACCTGTGGGCCTCGAGACATGATCTCCTTAGTTATCCCTAGGATAGGGGATAACAGGCACAATAGGGTCGAATTTTACAAAGGCACAATAGGGCCGACTTAACAAACAATATAACAATGTTCTTTAGGATTTTGTCTTGGTCAAATACAAGATAAATATAATAATAATATCTTTCGAAGCTACTCAAACTTCAACATATATTGCAATCAACTAGTGGCACACAACTACCACCATGCAATCCAACAATCAACTAGTAGCACAAAGCTGCTACCATGCTATCCAACAATCAACTAGTAGCACAAAGCTACTACCATGTTGTCACGACTACATAGCAATCAACTAGTAGCACCAAGCTACTACCATGTTATCCAATAGTCTCCATGACTATGCAACAATCAACTAGTAGCACACATCTACTACCATACCATCAACCATAGTCATGATCTGCAATCAACTAGTAGCTACAAAAACTACTACCATGCAGTCTAATGATCTCCATATCTATGCATCAATCAATTAGTAGCACACAACTACTACCATGCTATCAACCATAGTCATATCTTGTAATCAACTAGTAGTTACAAAAACTACTACCATGCAGTCCAATGGTCTACATGACTATGCAACAATCAACTAGTAGCACACAACTACTACCATGCCATCAACCATAGTCATAGTCTCATGATGACGAATTTGGTAGCACGAAGCTACTCCCATAGTCTCCATTAGCCTAGAACCCTAGAACCAATAGCCAATAATTTCGGAAGCAACCCTAGAACCAATAGCCAATCAATGTAGCGTACCTCTCTCCAGAGCTAGCGCACAAGGAAGAAAGTCCAAACCTTAACCAAGAGAAAGTCCAAGCCTAAAACCAAAAATACAAGTTGCAGTACTTGCAGCTACAACTACTCTCCAGACTTGCGCACTTACTAAATTTCTGCAGTGCGCACCAAAATTCTGTAGTTGCGAGCTGTGTGTGTCCAAATGAGCTCTGGCATCCTGTATTTATACTGCTCTCTCTTAGCTGTCTGGGCCGACTTCTCTTTCTGGAGGCTAGAAACTCAATATTAATTATTCTCTTTAGCCGACTTGTCTTCTAGGGTTATGTCCAAGGCTTTAGGGTTTCTTCTTGCTTCCCGGAATATATTAGTCTTGTCAGGGCTACACGTGGAGGTTTAATACCTCCCGCAACTACCATAATATCAACACTCCCTCCTAGCTAGGGAGGTATTTAAAGGTAATGGTCTTGAGCACAAACATACCATTCAACCGGTAGCATCATCATAGCCACACAGGCTATCTCATGATCAAATCACGAGCACCATCATCACTATTGGTATCATCTGATAGCATCAACTGTATCATCTCTCAAAGCCATACTCCATCTAAGTAATCAGGCATGATGTTGAATAAGTCACTCACTCCACAGAGTGATACAAGAACCATTCTTCTAATCCGAACATATGTCCTAGAAGAAGAACTATTCCAACAGATGCTAGAAGCCACGCCATGGGCTACAAGGACTATTCTTCAAATCCATACATACGTCCTAGAAGAATAAATGTCCTGGACCATTTTCTGCCTGGAGAATGTCTGTCCACCAACACACTGGCTATCTGGCTAGTTGGTAATCATTTCCAACACTACTGATAGTCTTTATGGCAATCGAAACAATGCCATTCAGTAGAACACAGCTGTGTCTATCCATAGTAGTACACAACTACTATCCAGTGGTACACAACCACACCAAGTAGCACACGACTACTTAAAAAGTGACACATAGTCACAACAAGTGGAACACATCCACCACAGTAGCATACATCTATTGCCCAGAGATATACAATCTCCACGACAATCATATCATCTGATATCAACTTGCATAAAACAATATCATGATATAAATTGAGTCATCTGGTCCATTCTTCCACTCACATCTGTGAGATCGGGAAGAGCATCTGCCCTTAGAAGGTAAAACATCAGCCTTGGGCTATCTGGACTATTCTTCTCAAACATAGAAGAATAATTGTACCTGATTTCTGAGCCTGGACCATTCACCTAACTGGGCCATTCCTCCGGCACTAATCATAGTGCAACCTGGAGAGAATGAGTCTGTCCTAGGGAATGCATGTCCCTGATTGCTAAATCTGGACCATTCACCTAGCTGGGCCATTCCTCCGGCACTAATCATAGTGCAACCTGGAGAGAATGAATCTTCCCTACTAATCATAGTGCAACCTGGAGAGAATGAATCTTCCCTAGGGAATGACTGTCCAAACCATTTCCTATTGGAAATGACTGTCCTGCACCAACCTCCAAAACGAACCATTCTTCGAAACTGCTCACAACTGTGAACTTTGAAAGAATGATTTCCTAATGAGGCGAACCATTTTACTTAGCCACTACTTAGAGTGATTGCCAAGAAGAATGACTGTCCTAGACCATTCTCCCACACTGTCCACAAGGGTAATCGTTGTCTATGGTACATCAACAATCTATTAGACAATTTTCATTACGAAAATGATTGTCCGATCTAGACCATTTTACGAACTCGAAAATGATCGTCCGTCAGAAATTTCAAACCACTTTCCGAATTAGAAAGGAACTGCTCATCCTAGACCATTTTTCGAACTGAAAAATGACTGTCCATAAATCAATAACATATCAGTGCTCCCTCCCAACCTGGGGGTAATCTCTTCCTTTTTCAATAAGGAGGTTGTCTCCACGAGCCCCAACTTGTTTCTTAAGTATGCAAACTTTTCATCTTGGACAAAGGCTTTACCAAAATATCTGCTATCTTCTCATCGGTGGAGATATACTGGAGAATCATTTCTCTCTTCTGGACTTTATCACGGAGAATATAATGCTTGATCTCAATGTACTTCAGTCTTTCATGGAACACTGGTTTTCTCTGAAGGCTTCACATAGCTCTGTTCATTACAATATATCATGGTTGAATTTAGTACCTTTGTTTCTTGCTAGCTCATGACATCGTGGCAAAGCTCAAACTGAAACATATCCAAGTAGCACTTCTTCTGTCATCATGAGAGTTTGTCATGGATTAGCGATCCATCATCCCGGACTTCTGAGTAACCATTCTGATACACTATTTCTGTCATAGAAAGTTTTCACCACGCTTCTGCTGTATATAAGATACTCTGCATCAAGTTGTTTGAATCCATACAAGGTCTTCTTATATCTACATACATGGGTCTCTTTCTGGTATAAGCTTCTTTCTCAAGTTGCTTTATTTGGGAAGAACAGTCTTTTGTATGTAAATTCCAATCCATGGATACTACATGAGGTATATTTGGTTTACTGGAACAAGTTTTCGTCATAGTCTTTTTCCCTTCTTCTGGAAGAACTTCTGAATCTCACAATGCTTCCATTCATAAGTCTTTTCACATTTTCTTACATACATTGTTCTTTATCATAACTTCCATTTCTTCTGATTGATTGCTTCTGGTGGGTTCAAACCAAGCTGGTAGTCTTTGTGATTCTCGGTATAATAGCTGGTTGTTCTAGCTTTTCTTTCTTTCTTGGAATCTTCATGTTCTTCCTCATGTTTCTCTTTAGCTCTTGGGTCGATGGAGTCTTCTATATATTCCATGCCCTGAAGATTCCAACTTCTTCCTTTCATCATAGGATCATGGATGTAGATGGACAACCAAGGATACTTTAAGGCTTCTTTTTGAAGAAGATTTCTTCTAGAGTCAAACTGAACATGTGTTGCTTATCATGGCTGCTATTTTCAATGGGAACATGGACAGATACTTCATAATCCTTAATGGATCATATCATTTAGGATTAAATCCCTCATAATCCTTGCTTCATGCATGAATGCATGCTCTTCTTTTGGAATTTTGTAATTAGCTCCCTCCATCTAAGAGAGTCCACACTTTCGTCTGCATCCGTATTGCTTTCTGCAAAGTGTCACAAGTCTTTTTCTAATTTCCTCTTGATTGCTGACTTCTTTCTGTTTTGACTTCTTCTGGGTCTCTTCAAGTTTGATTCTGATTTCGGCTTATTTGGCAGTTGTTACTTGTATAATAGCTTCCACAGGAATTGTTACCAAGGATTGTCAACGTTCTTCATCTTTTCATGTGTATTGCTTGACTTGTAGTCATCGTGATAGCAATCCTTATCTTGTTATTCTTCCATAAGTATTGTTTCACTTGAACATTTTATCTTCTAAGAAATAGATATGTATGATATGTATAGAAACTATGTAAACATGGTTTGTACAAGAACTTTGAATATTATTGTTGCCATAACTTAGAAGAAGAAGTATGTTTTATCCTGCTTGGCCTTCTTTGAGGGTTCCCTTTCTTCGGCAACTGATGCTTCGTTGTTTCCTTCCTTTTCTTTAACTCAGGACAGTGGTTCCTGTAGCAACCATATTTTCGACAGTTGAAGCATTGTATTTTGACATATCCTTTTCTTGATTTGGTTTCTTCCTTGAGCCAAACTTCTTCTTATTCCTGAAATTCTTGAACTTTGTTGTGAAGGCTTGATCTTCGTACTTATTTTCTGATTTCTCTTTTGCGTTAATCTTTTTTATTCTTTTTGTGCACAACAAGTCCAAAGTTCTTCAAAAGTGGGATACTCCTTTCTTGTGTTCATGCTTGCGGCAAATGCATCCCATGTCTTGGGAAGGCCATTGAGTATTATATTTACCAGTTCCTTCTCTAAAATGATTTCTTCAATAGCTTGTAGTTGATCTCTTAACTGAAAGATTCTCACAAGGTATGATGTTATGCTATCATCATCATTCATTTTCATGTCACGGAGCTCATTCTTCAGACTCATTACTTATCCAATGTTTCTGACTAAGAAGAGGTTAGTTAGGGCATTGCACATCTTCTTAGATGAATCAAGATGAGAGATGTGTAGAAATTTAATGACAAAAAATCAGCAAGCTAATATTCTGTCATACAGTTAGCAACCTAGAGATAATTGTCTTGCATGAAATCTGAAATGTCTAAAACCTACATTCAAAAATTACCATAAGCAGAAATACACATTGCTAAGTAATTATGTAGTAGAATAAACACAATGAACAACATTCAATCAACCATGAATAACTCAGAAATTTAGGCAATGCTAGGGAAAACCCCAATGTGGGGAAACCCAATGTGTGAGAGAGAGATCTTATTATTCAACTTTAGGAAAGTACATATCAGCAACAATAACACAATTTCCAGCCAAGAGAAAAACCACTTACAACACCCAAAACTGTCCCAAAAATTTCTGCCTCAAAAAATGTGCCAAGTCCGTACTGTTGTACGGCCTGCCCAAAAATCTGCTCCTTGAAATCTGTGCCCACAGTCTGCTGTACAACCCAGCAGCAGCAAGAAAAACCCTCTAAACACCCTAAAAAATTGTGCCCAACCTTCCTCGATTTTCGTGCCTCTTCCCCTTGTTGTACGGACTATACGGATCCATATAGTACGGCCTCCAACAACAAAAAAATAACCCAGCACTCAAACATAAATGTTCCCTTGGGATTTGTGCCCAATATCTTTTGGAAAATGTGCCCTGTTTGCTGCCCTAACTTTCCTCTCTCAAGCCTACTCAAAAATCTCTCTTAGTCTCCTTCTCTTAATGTGTCTTGCACACTACCCAATGCATTCTTTTATAAAATCTGAAGATCACCTTTTACCTCGCAAGTGTCTTTTCACCTTCCCCCAACCCTAAATCCAAAGGCCAAGATCTAATCTTTCCTTTACAAGATCAAGGGCTATGATTCATTCCCTCCAAAATAAATCACTTAAAATATTAAAGTACATTTCACTTTATTAGATAAGTGCACTTTATGAAATAAAGTTACTTTAATATTAGAAGGTACACTTCATTAAAAAGTCACTTTAATAAAAGAACCCCTTTATCACAACTTTATAAAAACCCATTACAAAGTCAATTGTCTAGTAGTGTAGGTACAAGGTAACTTCCGCATACAAGACACACATGCGGAGTACCTCCCGAGCTAAAAAGCTAACACTCCCTCCTAGCGAGGGATGTACTCGCTGCCATCTCCATCATTTGGTTCCATCACACTGTGCTCCGTAGGAGCTCCCTCTGAACCTGGAGCCATCCTCAACACCTGCACATAACTCGAACTAGAATATCTTCTTCTGACAGTTATCTGGAATCTTGAGCTCCTTGGAGAATACACTCCACTTTGTGCATTGGTTTGACCACACCAGTTGAGCCTCCTGTCGGTGCTCATAAGAGACTCGCCCTCTTCTCTCGGAATGCAAGATTAAATCCTTGGGCCCACCACAATCTCAGGAGCCTCCTCATGCTTCTCATTCGACGTTGAATCATACATTGAAGGTTGTCCTTGCAACATATACAACATGTCCACTCGATCACTGATCAGCTGCAGTTCCACCGGGTCCACTCTCTCTCTGTAGATAAAGACATGTTCCCTCTTGAACAATGTACAATATCCTACATCCTCCAAGGCTGAGACTGAGAGCAAGTTAACTCTCAACCCTGGAACAAAGAGAACTCCATCAAGCTCCAGGAATCCTCCATACTTGTGTCAGAATCTAAACTTTCCAACTGCACGTACAACTCGTACCATACCACCTTCATTTACCACCTGCTAGCCAGGACTTGTCTTTGTGATAATTAGGAATACTCACCAGATTCCTGTCATGTGGTAAGAGGCTGCACTATCCACAATCCATCTGATATCACCCCCAAATCCTCCACTACCGACACTGGAAACTAGGGTAACCAAAGAAAATTCCCTGTCATACTTGGAAGGAAAGTCCTCCATGGCTGCTGTAGCAGCTGTCTCAGGCCCGTCCTGTTCCTTCTTCTTCTTCTTCCTCTTAGGAAAATAAGAAACAAGGTACCCCAACTGGTTACAACAATAACATCTGACTTTACTCAAGTCCCTCCCGAAACTTCCTTTCTTCTTGCTCTTTGCAACAAGAGAAAGTTGCAACATTCTCATCAGTTCCATCTGTCTTCTTTCCACTGCTTTGAGATCCTTCTCGGATCTCCTCCTGAGTGAAATCGTCCCACAGTTTGCTCCAATTTGGAAGATGCTCACGACCCACCACACACTTCACGAAGACTTCCCATTCCTTGGTGATGCCTTTCAAGGCTATTCTCACCAACTCTGAATCCGATATGACCTCTCCAACTGCGGCCAACTCATCTTTAACTTGAGCCACCGGGGTAAGATAAGGAGACACTCTCCTCCTTACCCATGTTGGTATCATGCAACTTAGCCTTCAAGGCCATCTTCCGGTTCTCGTTCTTCGCCTCGAACAAGTTCTTAAGTGCATCCCACATCTCCTTGACAGTCTTTTTCTTAGCCAAGTGTGGGATAAGGTGATCCTTCACCGCATCTAGAATAATCCTCTGAGCATTGGCTTCCTTAGTCTCATGCAAATCCAAAGCAACAGGCTCTGCTGTGGGAGCGACTACAACAGAGTTGACATAGCTATAAATTTTGTTCTCCTTGAGAACAACTGACATTCCATACAAGCATCACAAGTTGCAATATACTCTGCTTTTGCAGTGATGAGTGCAATAGACTTATGTTTCCTGCTAGCCCATGACATCGTGGCAAAGCTCAAACTGAAACATATCCAAGTAGCACTTCTTTTGTTATCTGCACTCCCTGCCCAATCCATGCAGTTGTATATCATAACTCAAACGTCCCACAAGGCAAATATCCGGCTGAGTATTCTCCAAATACATTAACAATCCAATCAATTGTCAATACAGAGACGGGTCTATTGGATAAGAGTCTCTCAACTTATTCAGATCTGTCATCATGGGAGTTTGCCATGAATTTGCAATCCATCATCCTGGACTTCTGAAAAATCATTTCAATATACTTCCTCTTTCATAGGAAGTTTTCACCATGCTTCTGTTGTACATGAGAGGGTCTGCACCAAGTTTGCTTGAATCCATACAAGGTCTTCTTCCATCTTCATACAAGGGTCTCTTTCTGGTATAACTCAAAACCTTGAGGTTGCTCTACATACACTTCTTCTTCAATTACTCTGTTGAGAAGAACAATCTTTACGTTCATCTAATGTGAACTCCAACCTGTGGATACTACAAGAGATATAATGGCTTAGGTAGAGGTATGTTTGGGTACTAGAACAAGCTATCATCATAGTTTTCTCCCTCCTTCTAGGAGAACCCTCTAGCCACGAGTCTTGCTTTGTATCTATCAATTCTCAAGTCCTTTTCACAATTTCTCACATACATTGTTCTTCATCACAACTTCCTTACATTCCTTCCGCTTGACTGCTTCTAGTGGATTCAAACTGGTTCAATTGGTTGTTCTGACCTTTATTTCTTTCTTGGAATCATCATGTTCTTCAACTTTGAGGTTCATAGAGTCTTCTATAGATTACATGCCCTTCCTTCCTGAAGATTCCAACTTCTTCCTTTCGTCATAGAAATGTAGATGGACAACCAAGGATACTCAAAGCTTCTTTTCGAATGGTTACTACTTCCAATGAAGAACATGGATAGATACTTCATAGTCTTCACGAATTCTTCTTCGTTGGATCATATCATTGGGGATTAGTTCCCTCCTAATCCCAACTTCATGCTTGAATGAGTAATATGCATGCTCCTCTTTTGGAATTCTGTGATCATCTCCCTCCATCTGAGAGAGTCCATCCTTCCGTCTGCTGCAACTCTCTTTGCTTTATGCAAAGTGTCACAAGCCTGTTCTGATTTCCTTTTGATTACTGATTTTCTCTTAGTCTGGCTCCTTTAAGTCTCTTTAAGTTTGTTTCTATTTGTTTCGATTGTTGTCCATCTGGCAGTTGTATCATCCTTAAAAACTTCTTCTATAACAGTTTTCGCAAAGTTTGTTCATCAAACATATTGCAGAAGGGTACATGCCCGGAACAAGAACAATAAGAGCAAACAAAAAAATATCTCTCTAGAGGAGATGTTAGTTTATCTTGCAAACAAGGACAATAAGAATCTATATAAATGGTATTCATATGCAGTCAGGTATGCATTGCACCTAGGAATAATAGAACCTTTTAAAGTTTGTTTTCACAATTTGTAATGTAGCAACTATCACCCTTGATATAATCAAATATGAAGGTTAACAATTTGATCAAACCTGGAACCTGAAGCCTTGACTGCTATGGAGGGTGTGCTTTTTCTCTTGAATGCATTGAATCCAAGATTATAGCTTGGACAAGGTCTCTAGTACTTTCCCTGCAAACACATTCATGTTTTGCTAGATGATATTACTTGGATAACATATACAAGTGCATACCTTTGAAACCTTGTAGCATTGTCTAGCTTGTCTTCTAATCTGAAACTAGATACCATCTTGACAAGAAGAGATTAGAAACTCAATCAAAAGATTCAATGATTAGAACAAGCTAGAAACTCTAAAGTTTCAACTTTGATCACAAAATCAATTTGAACAGAAGTCAACCTTTGACTTTGAACTTGACCAAAAAATTCAAACTTGGCTTTTTTGCTAGTTAAGGCTACCAAGAGGTGTGCTAGGCTAGGGCACACTAGGATGTCAAGGAATTAGGTCAAATGCTTCAGCAGAAGTGCCCAAACACAAGGGTTAGGGTTTGTTGCGACTGCATAATTAGAAAACCTAGCTGTAGTTGTAACTGGTGCCACAATGAGCTTTAACAAATAACCTTCCAATCTATCCTCCAATGGTTAGACTGTCTGAAGATAGTGTGGGCCCATAACCTGTTAGAATAAAAGAGATGTGCTCGTTTTTCCATAGACAATATAGCAATATTGTCACCCAACCATAAGCATGCAGCCACCCCCGAGCACCTTTAATCTTGATAGACAGAATAATTCCAGAAGCAAACCCTAGAACCAATAGCCAACCAAAGTAGCGTACTTCTCTCCAAAGCTAGTGTACCAAACAAAGAATCCAAACCATAAGCAAGGCAGAAAGTCCAAACCATAACCAAAGACCAAAAATCCTAGTTGCAATAGCTGCAACTGCACTCATTCTCCAAACTTATGCATTGTTTCTAGTTTTCTGGGTGAGAAAGAGTGAACAAATGAGCCAAGACGTCCTCAATTTATACTAATATGTCCAGTGACTTTTCTGGCTGGGCCGACCTAACTTTCTGGTAATTACATTTTCTGTTTATCTTTTTCCTATGGAGCCGACTTGTCTTCCTGGAGTATAATACCTTAATCTTATATATTCTGCTGAGTAGACATGTCTTCTAGGGTTCTCACACATCTGTTTAGGGTTTCTCTTGCTTCCTAAAATATTCTAGAGTTGTCAAAGGTTACACGTAGAGGTTAATACCTCCCACAACTACCATATTATCAACATCTATTATTCAGCTTCAGGAAAGTACATATCAGCAACAATAACACAATTTCCAACCAAGAGAAAAACCACTTACAACACCCCACACTGTCCCAAATTTTTTTGCCTTGAAAAATGTGCCAAGTCCGTACTGTTGTACAACCTGCCCATAAATATGCTCCTTGAAATCTGTACCCACAGTCTGCTGTACGAACCAACAACAACAAGAAAAACCCTCTAAATAGCCTCGAAAACCGTGCCCATCCTTCCTCAATTTCCATGCCCTCTTTCCCTTGTTGTACGGATTGTACGGATCCATACAGTACGGCCTCCAACAACAGAAAAATAACCCAACACTCAAACAAAAATGTTCACTTGGGATTTGTGCCCAATATCTCTTGGGAAATGTGCCCTCTTTGTTGCCCTAACTTTTCTCTCTGAAGCCTACTCGAAAATCTCTCTCAATATCCTTCTCTTAATGTGTTTTGCACACTACCCAATGCATTCTTTTATAAAATCTGAAGATGACCTTTTACCTCCCAAGTGTCTTTTCACCTTCCCCCAACCCTAAATCCAAAGGCCAAGATCTAATATTTTCTTTACAAGATCAAGGGCCATGATTCATTCCCTCCAAAATAAATCACTTAAAATATTAAAATACATTTCACTTTATTACATAAGTGCACTTTTTGAAATAAAGTCACTTTAGTATTAGAAGGTACATTTCATTAAAAAAACACTTTAATAAAAGAACCACTTTATCACAACTTTATAAAAACCCATTACAAAATCAAGTGTCTAGTAGTGTAGGTACAAGGTAACTTTCGCATACAAGACACACATGCGGAGTACCTCCTGAGCTAAAAAGCTAACAAGATGTAGGGTATCAAGTGGTCTTTTACAGAGTCCACTATGATACCCTTAGCATTGATGTCATTGTCCTTGAACTTTTCCATAACTGCAACGTTCTAAGGTTCCTTCTCTTTTCCTACTTCAACTTGTGGTTCCATGATCTTGCCTTTCACAATATCCAATACTTTATTCTTGGCAAGGATGAGGTCAATCCTTGTCTTCCATGCTCTGAAGTTAGAAGCCCCTTCTAACTTGTTTTCTGACTTCATAGAATAAGTCATGATTGCTTTGACTTGGTCAACCTTTGACTTTGACGAAAAACTCAAACTTGACGTCTTAGCTTGCTGAGAGTGCCAGTAGGTGTGCTAAGTTAAGGCGCACTAGGCTATCTAGAAATTAGGTCAATCTCTTCACTTATGCTGCCTGAACAAGAGGGTTAGAGTTTTGTTGCTGCAGCAAAATCTTTGACTGCAACTGCAACTGTAACTGAGCAAATCCTCCCAATCTATCTTTCAGCGGTTACACTGTCTGAAGATAGTGTGGGCCCATGACCTATTAGAAAAAAATAGGTGTGCTCATTTTACCATAGACAATATAGCAATATTGTCACCCAACCATAGGCCGAAGCCACCCCTGAGCACCTTAACCTTGACAGAGAAAATAATTATGGAAGCAACCCTAGAACCAATAGCCAATCAATGTAGCGTACCTCTCTCCAGAGCTAGCGTACAAGGCAGAAATTCCAAACCATAGCCAAGAGAAAGTCCAAGCCTAAAACTGAAAATACAAGTTGCAGTAGCTGCAGTTGCAGCTACTCTCTAGACTTGCGCACTTACTAAATTTATGCAGTGCGCACTAAATTTCTGCAGTTGCGAACTGTGTGTCCAAATGAGCTCTAGCATCCTGTATTTATACTTCTCTTTCTTAGCTGTCTAGGCCGACTTCTCTTTCTGGAGGCTAGAAACTCAATATTAATTATTCTCTTTAGCCGACTTGTCTTCTAGGGTTATGTCCAAGGCTTTAGGGTTTCTTCTTGCTTCTCGGAATAATCTAGTCTTGTCAAGGTTTCATGTGGAGGTTTCATACCTCCCACAACTACCATAATATCAATTAGGACTACTACATCACTCCTTCGATCACTCCGCATGACTAATCTAGGAAACCCTTGGCCAAAAAGGGAAGCTTGCTAGAGGAGAAACATCACACCTCCCTCTCAACGAGAGTGGACATTCTGCATCACGCCAAGCTTGTTTATGAAGTACTCATACTTCACTCTAGACAGAGGCTTGGTGAGAATGTCCGCTATTTGCTCATATGTGGATATGTACTGGAACTCCACTACTCCTCTCTCCACCATGTCTTAGATGTAATGGTATTTGATCTCTATATGATTTGACTTGTCATGAAAGACTGGATTCTCTAAAAGCTTCACACAACTTTGATTATCACAATATATCAAAGTTGGCTCGAACTCTAGATGAAATAACCCTGCAAGAAGCTTCTGAAGCCACACTGCTTCACGATTTGCAACGTTGGCTGCTATATTCTCTGCCTCTATTGTACTGAGTGTCATAGACGTTTGTTTTCTGCTAAACCATGAGATCATACCTGATCCCAAACTAAAGCAACATCTTGATGTGCTTTTCCCGTCCACTGCACTCTCCACCCAGTTAGAGTATGTATAACCTTCTAGCTTTACTGCACCGTCCAAGACATATCTGAGTCCATATCCAACTGTACCATGCAGTTACCTCAACACATGCTTTGTTTCTATCCAATGTACATGTCTAGGCTCAACCATGTACTGACTCAATGTGTTCACTGCAAAGCATATATTCGGCCTAGTATTAACCAAGTACATCAAGGATCCGATCAACTGTTTGTACATCATAGGATTTGTTATAGCGCAAGTTGTAGGTTGGGAAAAGCCCAACCCAACCACAAAGTGAGTGCTACAACTTGGAAATCCTACACCCAATGTCATCTCGATGTAGGGCCCGCACTTCAAGGGTGACTAGATCACTCTAGGGAGGCAATCCCAGTGAACCTAGGGGGATTGAGATGGAGATGGAGGGAAATGGAAGAGAATCCCCAAGAGGCCAAGTCTAAGTGGAGTGAAATGTGTGGAATGAAGTCTTGGGAAGGTCCAAGGGTTGCCAAGTATGTTGAGTAACCTACAAATGGTGAAATACTTGCCCGAGACACAAGAAAAGACACTTTGCAATGATGCATGTTAGTTGGATCAGCAAGTTAAGCTTGCTGTCCCTAATTTGCAGCAATAGATAACGATATATATAAAAAATAATATGGCACTATGAGCTGCTCAATAAATTCTAGAGATTAAGTAGAAAATGCAAGAGAAAGACTAGTAAATGACTAGCTAAACTCAAGATGAAAAACCAATATTCTAGCATAAAAGATAAGGCTGTTGTAAACACTTGTCTGCAGAAAATTATATCAGCCTTATGGCTGTAACATTCAATGTATTACAGCAAGAAAATCAGCCACTGAAATCCCCTCAAACTTTGTCAAAACATGCGATGGACCAAGGAGAGAAGGTGTGCAAACTTTGAGCAAAATCCAATGGTTGATAAGAGAGTTATTCAAGCAAATGAGTTAGGGTTTATGCAGCCCCAATGGCTGAAGATGTAATTTTGTAACAACAACAACAAGAAGTAGTGGGAGAGAGGGGATACCTTAATAGGGGAAGATTCCTCTTAATTAGGAAAATCAACTCCAAACAAGAGATCTTTCAAAAGATAAAAATTCACGTTTCCCAAGGCAATAATTTTTATATCTCCAATGCAAAAAAATATGACTAGTGCCTTTACTATTGGGTTAATGGGGTCAAATAAAGAAAGAGCTAGAGAAGCTACCTCCTTGGGGGTGTAAGCCCTTTTACTTCCCAAGGCAAGTTTCTCTAGCTAGGGTTTAAGCTAAGAGGGTGTATGCCCTTATACTTCTCTTAGCAAACTCTTGTATAATCAATGAGATGAAGCATAAAATGATGAAGACTATGGTGGGGGTGTATGCCCTTATACTTCCCACCTAGCTCCTAGCACAACAATCCTTGACATGAAAAAATGATAGCATAATAGTAAAAGACCATACCAAGATCAAGAGAGATGCTAAGATAATCCACCATAAGAGCAAAAGGAAAGCCTTCCAAGGCTAGCGCTAGACTTCCACCAACCATTCATCAACAGATAGCCATAAACAAGAGCTAAAAGAGACAATCTTGCCAAAGATAGCGAAAATTTCAGAGCATTACTTCTCACAATGAGGGAGAGTTATGTTAAAATGAGATCTTATGATCTTTTATTTATACAAATGTCACCAAGGTTACTTGTCCACAAATTAAGGGGTAAAACACAAGATTAGTGGTCAACAACCCTAATCTTTCCCCCTTTACAAAGTAATTCATTTTAAATTCACTTTTGCACATAAGAAAACCCTAATTTTAGAAGGATGTCACCCCTTTAAGGGACGTTTTTCCATTAGGATAAAGTTGTTGGTGTAGGAGGAGGGTGTCTAGACTTTCCAAAGCCACACGTCAAGTATCCAAGTTACTTCCTTCATGGTCAAAGCCCAATTCTCCTCAAAACGTCCAAGTGCCAATGCATCAACCACACCACCAAACCCTAACCCCCCTAGGTGACGTCATGCCTCTAGAAGAGACGTTTTTCCTCTCCTAGGCAAAATGTTTGGCATGTGGGGGCTAGGTTATGTTGTCCAAGTCATCTTTAAGGCCTTCCAAGTTTGATCTCTCTCATCCGGCATGCGGGCCCTTGGCATCCACCTGTGGGCTTCAAGCCCCATGGAAGCCCAAGCTAGGCTTGTTCTCCCAAAACTATCCACCAACTAGGTCCTACAAAGACAAATGAACATGCCCTCCAAGGATCTCAAGTCATAACATCATGATAAGTGAATCCAATCAATAAATAAGCCATCTAAGTATGTGCATCAAAGATCACTATATCAAACAATTAACTGCTCAAAGACACCATGCGACTTGTTAAGCTTGAATATGGGAGGGTTGACGAGGTGTCCTATTGGGTAGATCTTTCCCTAGGTCAAGGAGAGTTTCCAAGAGATCCCTCTCTCTAAGCCGTGTAAAGTGGATGAAATGGTTGGGGTCAAGGCTCAATGGGCATAGGGCTCATGGCATACAAGGGGTCGTAGTGTCTCATTCATTGGTGCCTTTGTAGAGGGTGTGTGGTACCTTCGTCTGCAATGCACTTTTTCCAAGCCCATCAATTGCCTTTTATCTTTCTTTCTTTGTATTTTCTTTCAATATAGCATACAAAGAGGTTGAAGGTCGCCGCCCTAGCGAGGTGACCAGATGATGGCAATGTCACCCACAAACACCTAGTGGAAATGAGAAGGCTAGCTCATGATGAGATTCCGTTTCTCCCAGCCATGCAACTAAGAGCCATTGACCTGGTTTGGTGACCAGATGATGACAATGTCATACCACTAGATATTCATGGACGTGATAGGTCGACTCATGATGAGACCTCCTATCCTTCAACTGACCTTTTAAAGCATTCTTTATTATATTGTGGGTTCCCTTTACTCAAAGATAAGTGTTTCATTGCTTTCTTGGGTGATCCTTGGGTGAAGCATCTGGAAGGTTTATACAAGTCTTTTATCTTTTACCCAACATCAACCCCTCGGGCCTTCAGTCCCTTCTTCCAATAGAATGAGGGACAACCCCCTCTTGGGTCAATACACCCTAAAATCCCAAGAGCTAAGGAAATGGAGGGGAATAATGATGGAAATTGGTAAGTATGATCGGGAACGGTACGATGACTCATTAAGGGAGTTCCCAGTAGCAAACCCATCCCCAAGAAAAACCACTTACTAGGGCACAATGTCAACCACCAAGTTGAAGCAGGGAAAAAGGCATAATGTCCAAGCATATATCATGAAATCTAGAGCAATCTAAGATACAACATAATCAAATGGCTTAAATATTGAAATGATGCCCATAATACTGACTTGTACTTCATGGAGCAAGGCCCATTGCCTTTCGAAAGCCAACTGGTGTGGTGGATGCCATCTACAAAACTGTGACCATCTGTGGTGGTGAGTGGGTTTTCCATCTGTGAAAAAGGGTATTGTTGGTCATGTAGTCTCTCGGCACAAAAATATCTGCAACCTGAGGGCCTCAAGACATAATCTCTTTAGTTATCCAAAAAATGGGGATAACAGGATCAACCAAATCTAAAAATAAATCACTCAGGAGCTTCAGATTCGTAACCATAGGTCTGTTCATGGATTTGTAGCCCATCATCCTAAATCTCTGCAAGATATCAACTGTATATATTTTCCTTGGCTAAGGAAAATCTCATCTGGGCTCTGCCACACCTCTTATACCATCAAATCCAGATCCTTCAACTCTAAAGTAAGTTCCCACTTGCACCCATCTATGAGATTCTCATCCCCTGTAAGAAACAAGTCATCCAATATCAAGGGGCAACCATTCCCAAACTCATCAAATAACTGTCTGTTTTGGCATACCATGCCCTAGGTGTGTGTTTAAGCCCGTACAAAGCTTTCTTCAATTTGTAGACATGAGACTCCTTCTCATGTATCTTGTGGCTGCTCTATGTACACTTCTTTTGGCTACTGGAGCAAGTGTCTCGTCATAACCTTCTCCCTTTTTTTGGGAGAATCCTCTAGCCATAAATCTCACTTTGTACTTCTCTATGCTGCCATATGTAGCATGCCTGATCTTGTAGATCCACTTGGAAGTCACTACTGACTTCCCTTTTGGTATCAGAACCACTTCCCACATGTCATTCTTCATGATGGACTAGTACTCTTCCATCATGGCATCCTTCCACACTTGTTGCTTAGCAGCTTCCTTTAAAGTGGAAGGTTCTGAATCAATGATTTTACTCATTAGTGCCACATAGCTGGAAAACTTGTGTGGCCTCTCACTCTCTCAGGGACTGAGGAAAAATCCATATCCCAGTCCTTCTGACTGACTGTCTCCTCTGTCACTGTAGCAAAGTCTACTGAAAGAAGGGAATCCTCCCAGGACGTCTCATATCTCCTCGAAGTCTCTGAAGCTTCGATCTAGCCTCCTCAACTCATGGCACCTGTTTGTCAGTCCTAGAAGACGTCTCTCTCTTCCACCTGAATTTGAGGGGGAGCTTCCTTTGAATGATTCGGTCTTCCTTTGAGTCAACTGACTCTCTCTGTGATCGGGCTCACTTTGAGTCCGCATGCTCCCTCTGAATCTTGACTCCCTCTGAGTCTATATAATCTCCAGAGCCATCTGCTCCCTTTGCATTTGCTGACTCCCTTTGAAGTCTGATCTCATATGAACTGTACTAGGAGGTTTCTCCTCCCTACTAGATCTTGAGGGATGACTCCTTCTGAACTCTGGCTCCTTGTGAGTTGGTACTTGGTGGGGCCACCTGCCTCACCACTGGTGGAGCCATTTGCTCCTCCTCAATATATGGATCATCAATGCAATATAATTACATGCCCTTTGCATCCTGCAAAGTATCACGGGACCATGCTGGTCTCTTCCTAGTCACTGCAACGTTTCTGGGTAGGCCCTTCTGGATCTACTGACTCTTCCTAATGATCTGAAGAGTGATCAACTGAACCAGAGGGATTTGTTCGATCATCCTTTGGAGCCTTCTTCTCCTCACAATCAATCTCCATATGAGATACTCTGTATCTCGCAAAAGTACCCTTCTTGCCAGAAGGTTTTGACTTCGTCCTGTTCTCCTTTGTTACATGGATCTGTACGGTCATGTACACAACTCTGTCTGGATAATATGCTCCATGTCTCAGCTAGTGACCATCTAGTATGTTGCCTCCTGCAATCGTCATTATAGCTCCCTCTCAGAGCTATCACCTGTGACATTATATGAAAACCTAAAGTCTAGTTGCTGCTATCTCATTTTTGTCATATACTGTAGAAGACATCATCATTACTGCCTCCAACTCTTGGGATTCCTTTGAGTGCACTAGATCTAAGATCCCTTTGGATCTACTATCATTGCTTGGATAAATGTCCTCTTGCCGAATGTACATCTCCTGCAAACTTCCTCATTTAATATACGAGTGCACCATCCAGCTTTGTCTTCTAATCTGAGACATTACATCAACAAGAAAATGTTAGAAAGCTGAATCAAAAGGTTCAATGTCCAGGAAAATGTCAACAAGCCTAAAACCCTAACAAATCAACTTTGACGGAAAGTCAATCTGAAAGATGCAACACGTGTGCTAGGGCAAGGTGAGCTGATCTATGCTAAAATTTGTCCCAATTGACTTTATAATAAGTGTTCAACGATCTTGAAAAAAGAAAAGCTGTGCAGCGGAGGATTTCAACAATGTGGCAAATCTCACGATCTTCCTTCCAGTGGTTAGACTGTTCTGAAGGAAACCCGCTCTGAAACCATGTTAGATTTTCATTATGTTTGTTAACATTAGATTTACCATGGCATTTTTTTCTTCCTTTAACATTCAATAACCATTTACTGAAATATATAAGCAACAGATAAACAAGCACAAGAAGACACAAAGATTTATCCTGGGAAAATCGTAAACTCGGGGAAAAACCTAGCCAACTTTTCTTAGAGAGAATCTTTCTAATATTCCAATACAACCATGAACAAGCTCTATTCACAAGAGAAAACCAACAATGAAGAAACCCTGATAACAAATACTTATCTCTTCTTGTCAAACCCTAGCGAGGATAGACAACTGAGGAGCACCACAGAACTGACGCAAGATAGGTGCATCACTAGAGCAAGATAGTGCACCACAGAACTAGCACAATTAGCAACTAGTCATTGCAACTGTAACTGTAACTGGCACAAAGCAGCTCGACAACACCATACAATCTTAGCGCAACTCTTTCAGAGGTAGCGCACAAGAGAAACCACCAAGAGCCACCAAGAATTTCCTTTCTAGGTAGGGCGCACTCTCCAAGAGAATCAGAACCCATAAATAGCAAAACTGTCACAATTGCAACTGCAACTTCCTAGTGTGCACTGCAAAAGGAGAACTGTGTGTTTGTACAAACGAAATGATCCAACCCTGTATTTATTCTAATCTGGGCATCTGTCTGGGGTCGACTTCTTATTCTGGGTCTTCATATTTACTTTATTATTTTTGTGGGAAGACTTCTCTTCCTGGAAGTTATATTTCCACTTTAATTATTTCATGTGGGCCGACTTCTCTTTTGTGATCTTCTATTTCACTTTATTATTTTCCGAGGTGTTCTTCAATGGTTCAATGGTCTTCCTTTGACTTCTAGAATCTTCTTCTTCTCTAAGAAAAGTTGTCCAGGAGGGAATGTTGATTGGACAACATTGGGAAGACATTCTCTTAGAATAATAATTAATAATATAATTATTGATTATTAAATATCATATATAATAAGTAAATAATAATAATAAATATTTATTGATTATTCAAGGGACACATCCTTTCATGGTAGTCACCATATGTTTCCTATATATGGAACACTCATGATGTGTAATAACACATCGACCATATCTTATATGAATAAAAAAACAACATGGTATCAAAGCAGGACTGGGCTGACTCCCTCACGGGAGGGCCCAAGTAAATATGAAGAAAAACCAACAGGAAGGACTTCTTGTCCGTCAGTAGAAGAGCTGCTGAGTTGAGTCACCAGATGCAATACCATATCATTGATGAATAAGTATAATTTACCATATAATTGTTTTAATTTGGAGAGTAACAAAGCTACTTGGTCTGTACTCCCATCTTCACATGCATTTCATAAGAATACTATCCACGGTGTACAACCTGCTTATATTCTTCATTCGCTCGACCTGCACATTGTAGTATTGTCGAAATTCATAACCATAAACTGTCTATCATTGCTTGCCTAGGTAATTGGCTACAATTTTTTTTATGCCCTATTGCATTCCCAAAGAGAAAGAGCGGAGAAATGATGGTTTTCTACGTTCCACACCTAGCATTTAAACTTTAAAGCCCTTGAAATGGAAATGCATATTCTGATGTGAATGAGCAGCTACCAAAACTCTGGTGGGTAATGTACCTGGCACCCAACTACTTGTGGGATTCTCTTCCCCCAGTGGACGTGGATGTGAGAAGGGCGTTCAATGACCCACTTACGAAGGGATACTACGGCAATTGTCAGTATGTGGCATGTGTACGTAGTGTCGCACAGCAGAAGAGGTTGTCAATGGATTGTTATCGCATGCTGTAAATATGATAAAGAAGGAAAAGTCTTTTGTAGATGAGGAGTACTTGAGATTGAGCATAACCTTCCTTGAGACGAAACACTCTTTCTTGCCAGAGATCACAGATGTGCGTATGTCTGTTGAAGGAACGTATCTTTTTTTTTATGTTGAAGACAAGTATCTTAATGACACTAAGGGTGGTTGGCATTTAACCAAGTCGACTTTGGGTGGGGTGAGCTTCTCATTGCTTGCTCAGGTAATTGGCTCAAAATTTTGTGATGCCCAATTGCATTTCTGCTTCCCCCAGATACCAAGAGCAAAGTAACGATGGTCATCTAAAACCTTGACACTGAGCGTGTTGCATGAATAATGGACCTGTCTTCCTACGTATGGACAGTGAGTTCAACATGGCTGTCTTCGGACATATGGACAATGATTTCAACAAGGCTTATAGTGGAATCTGGGTTGAATTTGGGCGTTGTTAGTGCATAAAATTTAGATAGCGATGGAATGAAAAACATAAATAAAATAAGGTTAACATTGACCATTCAAGACACATATAACTGAACATAACTTTTAGGGTTTTTGACGTACCAGTGAGACAAGTCGGTTCAGATTTGTGTATGTGGGACATTCAATGTCCAAAGAATGATGACAAATGTCGTAAATCGTTTCATTATCGAGGAGAATGGCCACATCAGTGTGTTCCGGGAGAGAGTGGAGGAGTCAGTTCCATAGAGAGCAGTCCCAGAGGAGGGCAGTTGCTGACAGAGTAGAGAAGCTACTCTCAATCTTAGTGCTTAGCAGTTACAGAGTTCCAAAGGGAGTAGTTGCAGAATCCTAGAGGGAGTAGCTGCAGAGAGAGTGGAGGACCTACTCTCAAAGCAAAGAGCTAGATAGTGCTTTGTAGTAAGCACCCTAATCCAGCTTGTGATTTGAGAAGACTCATTTGTAGCAGAGCAAGTGTACCAGTGTGGTGCAGTTGGATATGTCTCAGGAGATGAAGAAACATTGCAGAGATATACAGTTCTGACTAGGCAAAGAGTTAGTTGACAAAAAGCGCACCAGAGGGTGTTGCCTCAGCTTGAGATCAGTCAGGATTTGTGGAAGCAGACTTCTATAATGCTCAGTACTGCAGAAGTATAATATATCGTAGCCAATTACGCAAGTCATGGAAGAAGTGAGGCTTCAGAGGCTTCTCGCAGGATTTCATCCGAGACATGGTGCAGATGAAGCAGCCAGGCTTCAACACACAGATGAGCAAGATGGTGTAGACTTCATCCCGACATGGCTCAGATGGTCAGATGAATGAACCAAGACATTGGTTTCACAAGGAAACCTCGATATGTCTTGTGAGACATTGAGTCCATGAGGGAATCTTGATATGTATTAGACATTGGTTTTATGAGGAAACCTTTATATGTCAAATAAGGTCCAAGATGACATTCCCTTTCAGAGGGAGACAATTGAGCCAATTGATCCCATTGATCCTGTAGCTCTAGTTAATGTTTCCATAGATATTGCAGTAGGTCGGAAGATACTTGCATGGGCTCGTCAGACTCTACAGGAGGCAGAAGGACATGCAACTCCTAATGGTAACTTTCGAGAGAGAAAGAGACCTCAGAGATATTTGTGCTATGCTGCAGCTATGAGCCACATCATTGATTTTGAGCCTTCTTGTTATGAGGAGGCATCTAGTCAGCCAGTATGGAGAGATGCCATGATGGAGGAGTATCAATCCAACATGAAGAATGATGTGTGGGATATTGTTCCGAGACCTGAGGGGAAGTTTGCAATGACTTCCAAATGGATCTACAAGATCAAATACATAGTTCCACGCCTAACATTTAAACTTTAAAGCCCTTGAAATGGAAATACATATTCTGATGTGAATGAGCAGTTACCAAATCTCTGGTGCGAAATGTACCTGGCACCCAACTACTTGTGGGCTTCTCTTCCTCCAGTGGACGTGGATGTGAGAAGGGCGTTCAACGACCCACTTACAAAGGGATACTACGAAAATTGTTAGTATGTGGCATGTGCACGTAGTGCTACAGCGGAAGAGGTTGTCAATGGATTGTTATTGCATGCTGTAAAGATGATAAAGAAGGAAAAGTCTTTTGTAGATGAGGAGTACTTGAGATCGAGCATAGCCTTCCTTGAGACGAAACACTCTTTCTTGCCAGAGATCACAGATGTGCGTATGTCTGTTGAAGGAACGTATCTTTTTTTTTTTATGTTGAAGACACGTATCTTAATGACACTAAGGGTGGTTAGCATTTAACCAAGTCGACTTTGGGTGGGGTGAGCTCCTCATTGCTTGCTCGGGTAATTGGCTCAAAATTTTGTGATGCCCAATTGCATTTCTGCTTCCCCCAGATACCAAGAGCAAAGTAACGATGGTCATCTAGAACCTTGACACTGAACGTGTTGCATGAATAATGGACTTGTCTTCCTACGTATGGACAGTGAGTTCAACAAGGCTATCTTCGGACATATGGACAATGAGTTCAACAAGGCTTATAGTGGAATCTTGTTTGAATCTGGGCGTTGTCAGTGCATAAAATTTAGATAGCGACAAAATGAAAAACATAAATAAAATAAGGTTTACATTGACCATTCAAGACACATATAACTGAACATAACTTTTAGGGGTTTTGAAGTACTAGCGAGACAAGTTGGTTTAGATTTGTGTATGTGGGACATTCATTGTCCAAAGAACGATGACAAATGTCGTAAATCGTTTCATTATCGAGGAGAATGGCCACATCAGTGTGTTCCAGGAGAGTGTGGAGGAGCCAGTTCCATAGAGAGCAGTCCCAGAGGAGGGCAGTTGTTGACAGAGTAGAAAAGCTACTCTCAATCTTAGTGCTTAGTAGTTACAGAGTCCCAAAGGGGGTAGTTGCAGAATCCTAGAGGGATTAGCCACAAAGAGAGTGGAGGACCTACTCTCAAAGCAAAGAGCCAGATAGTGCTTTGTAGTAAGCACCCTAATCTAGCTTGTGATTTGAGAAGACTAATTTGTAGCAGAGCAAGTGTACCAGTGTGGTACAGTTGGATATGTCTCAGGAGATGAAGAAACACTGCAGAGATATATAGTTCTGACTAGGCAGAAAGTTAGTTGACAGAAAGCGCACCAGAGGGTGTTGCCTCAGATTGAGATCAGTCAGGATTTGTGGAAGTAGACTTCTATAACGCTCAGTACTGCAGAGGTAGAATATATCGTAGCCAATTACGCAAGTCATGGAAGAAGTGAGGCTTCAGAGGCTTCTCGCAGGATTTCAGTCAAGACATGGTGCAGATGAAGCAGCCAGGCTTCAAAACACAGACGAGCAAGATGGCGTAGACTTCATCCCGACGTGCCTCAGATGGTCAAATGAATGAACCAAGACAATGGTTTCACAAGGAAACCTCGATATGTCTTGTGAGACATTGACTCCATGAGGGAATCTTGATATGTATTAGACATTGGTTTCATGAGGAAACCTTTATATGTCAAATAAGGTCCGAGATGACATTCCCTTTCAGAGGGAGACAATTGAGCCAATTGATCCCATTGATCTTGTAGCTCCAGTTAATGTTTCCAGAGATAGTGCAGTAGGTCGGAAGATACTTGCATGGGCTCGTCAGACTCTATAGGAGGCAGAAGGACATGCAACTCCTAATGGTACCTTTCGAGAGAGCAAGAGACCTCAGAGATATTTGTGCTATGCTGCAGCTATGAGCCACGTCATTGATTTTGAGCCTTCTTGTTATGAGGAGGCATCTAGTCAGCCAATATGGAGAGATGCCATGATGGAGGAGTATCAATCCATCATGAAGAATGATGTGTGGGATATTGTTTCGAGACCTGAGGGGAAGTTTGCAGTGACTTCCAAATGGATCTACAAGATCAAAGACATAGTTGACGGGAACATTGAGAGGCACAAAATGAGATTTGTTGCTAGAGGATTCTCTCAGGTGGAGGGAATAGATTATGAGGAGACATTTTCTCTTGTTGCTAGATACACTTCTATCCGGATGATTATTTCCCTTGCAACATCCATGGGTTGGAGAGTACATCAGATGGATGTAAAGACAACCTTTCTCAATGGAGAGATTGAGGAAAACGTATACATCAAGAAACCATATGGTTTCGTGATACATGAGACAAAGTCTCATGTGTGCAGGTTGAAGAAGGCCTTGTATGGACTCAAGCAACACCTTGAGCTTGGTATGCGAGGATTGATGGACACCTGATGATTTTTGGGCTTTATCAAAAGTGTTGTCCCAGCCTGTACTACAATACTGTTAATGGTGAGTCCCTGATTTTGGTTCTCTATGTTGATGATTTATTCCTCACCGATACAGATAGCCTTATTGTTGAATGCAAGTATGCGTTGGCCTCTAAGTTTGAGATGAAGGACCTTGGTATGATGCACTACTTCTTGGGACTAGAGGTGTGGCAGAGAACTAATGAGATCTTCCTGAGTCAAGGGAAGTACACAGTTGAGATATTGAAGAAGTTTGGGATGCTGAACTTGAAGCCCATGGCTACACCAATGGTGACGAATCCGAAGAAACTAAGTGTGTCTTCTTCCGATTCTAACGAAATTAATCCGACTCTATACACACAATTAATTAGATAATTGATGTATCTGGTTAACACCAGACCAAATATTTTCTATGCAGTGAGTGCACTTAGCCAGTTTATGAGTCAGATGAGATACACACTGGATTGCTGCGAAGCATGTGTTGAGATACCTGCGAGGCACAGTTGGACATGGTCTGAGATATACTTCCAGTACTGATATGATATGGCAGGAATATATTGACTCTGATTGGGCAGGGAGCGCAGTGGACAGAAAGAGCACCTTCGGGTGTTGCTTCATTTTGGGATCTTCCATGGTTTCTTGGTGTAGCAGGAAACAAACTTTTGTGGCTTTGAACATAGCAGAAGCAGAGTACATTGCATTAAGTATGTCAGTCCGTAAAGTAGTGTGGCTTCGCAAGCTCCTTGCAGATTTATCCGAACATGTGCTAGATTCCACCATTATTCATTATGGTAACCAAAGTTGTGTGAAGATCTCAGATAATCCAGTGTTTTAGGACAAATCGGACCACATTGAGATCAAGTACCATTACATTCGAGACATGGTGCAGAGGAAGGAAGTACTGGTGCCGTACCTTCCTATAGATGAGCAGGTTGCTGATATTCTTACCAAACCAGGACGAAGTTCAAGTACTTCCATGACAGACTTGGCGTGGCAAAGAATGCTTCCCTCGCTGTGAGGGAGTGTTGATGTTTGCAGCTTCTTGAGACATTCTCCAGATCGTACTCCTCTATGACTGAGATGAGTTGATCTATGATGACACTTATCCGAGAAGGGATAAGTGCGTTTGGACTTATATCCCAACATCCCATGTGGAGAGAAAACGAGGACATGTCAAGGGAGTTGACCCTTGACATCACACACTATGGGAGTTGACCCTAGTGTTTCTAGAGGGTGTAGCCTCTAGAAGTTCACATGGGAGTGCCATGTGTTGCAAACTTTCTCCAAATCGTACTCCTCTATGAATTGAGTTGAGTTGATTTTTGAGGACACTTATTCGAGTAAGTGGGACACTTATCCAAGAAGGGATAAGTGTGTTTGGGCTTATAGACCAACGTCCCATGTGGAGAGCACATGAGGACATGTCAAGGGAGTTGACCCTAAGTGTTCCTAGAGGGAGTAGCCTCTAGAAGTCCACATGGGAGTGCCATGTGTGACAAACCTTTTTCTACTATGGTGGTTGTGTACCACTGGCGGAGACTGTGTGTCTCTGGACAGTATTTGTGTACTACTATGGAAAGATACCTCCCTAGCTAAGAGGGAGTATTGATGTTTCAGCATCGGGTGGACCTTCTCCTAGATTGGGCTGCAGACCAAGGGAGATAGGATAAATTTATCATAAAGGTACACTTGTGGTATGGGCCCAGACGTAGTCCTTCCTTGATCATGAACAGGAATAATATGGACTCGAGGTGCTTGAAGTGCTTTCCACGTGTCAGTTAGCATCAAGCCGACATTCGCTCACATGTGTGTACTTATGGTGAAAGATCCTGGTGTGGTCTTTGTCCTAGTCATGGTGATTTGAAAAGGAATAATAAAGACTCAAGATGCTATATGCTATTACATGTGGACCCAAATTGAGCCTAATCATAGAGAGAGTTAATTGGCTCAGAGGGAGAGCCGCAAAAGGAGTTTCTCCTCCGTTCAGGTGGGAGAGAGATGTCTCCCAAGAATGACAGACAAGTATCATGAGTCTAGGGTGAAGTTTGTATACTTGAAAGACAAGCTTGGCATGATGCAGAATGTCTCCCTCGTTGAGAGGGAGTGTTGATGTTTGGACAACATCGGGAAGACATTCTCTTAGAATAATAATTAATAATATAATTATTGATTATTAAATATCATACATAATAAGTAAATAATAATAATAAATAGTTATTGATTATTCAAGGGACGCATCCTCTCATGGATAGTCACCATATGTTCCCTATATATGGAACACTCATCATGTGTAATAACACATCGATCATATCTTATATGAAGAAAACAACAACAGGGAATACCTCCCGCTGCTACAAAAACATCAACACATGTAACCACATTACCCAAAAGGTGGGAGAATGGAAGGATCAAGGATGGAAAAGTGGTAAGTATGATCGAGACTGGGATGCTACCCTTTTCAAGAAACCACCAGTAGTACCCCTTTTCCCGAGGAGTGACAACACGGGGCTAGGATGCCTAGGATGGCCACCAAGGTGAAAAAAGGTCAAAAGAATAACTTCTGAGCTCATGATTCATTATCCAACTTAAACCTTGTTAACACACTTTTCCACCCTCCAATCGGATTTGGTATAAGGTAAAAGCAACAATGGAAAAGAGGCTAATTCAAGGAGTGAATGCCCTAAGTGTCATTGGAAAACCTCATCTTTGTTTGGGCTAGTGCGTGCCAACCTCATGGGACTGTCCCTAAGTACCTTGCCACTGGTTTGGGTTTGATTTTCTGCAATAAAACACAAAATCAACAGCCAAAGTTGTCTTGATCAACGTGTAAAACTGCACAAGACGTTAGGAAAAAGATAGTATATTTCACTTGGAAGGATCCCTGCAGTATTAGCGTTAGGAAGAAGGATAGAAAAGAAAGAGAAAGCCCACTTAAAAGATTGAAAATAATCACAAAAGAGGCTACAAACTACTAATCAATGCACAAAGTAAGATCACAATACCGACAAGAAATGAAAGCTTGATACGAGCACAACACTTCCTTATTAATGGCTTGCCAAAGGGCTGATTGCACCACAAAAGAGAAGCACAAGAACTGGTAGAGTGGCTATCTTCGCACAAAAAACTAGAAGCTAGAAGAAGAAGAATGAGAGAGAGAGAGTATGTATGCTGCTGTTGCGAAAATCCGACCATGAATATTGAGGAGAAGCCTCCATTATATAGGCTAGTGAGGGCGCACTTCCCAAGAAAAGCGTAAGGGCGCATGTGATTAAAAATGGTAAGTGTGGTGCATGGGAAGATAAGTAGGAGTGAGTAATGTGCATGGGGAGGAGAGATAGTGTGCATGAAAGGGTTAATGCATGAAAGTTAGGAAAATACACCACATATGGGAGGGTTTAGGAAGAGAGGATAGGTGCACATGTGAAGACAAGAGAACACATGGGGATGAGTGCACCCTAATTTTTAGGGGTTGAGGTGCATAGGATGAAGATAAAGCATGGGAGGAGGAAAATAGGAGGAATACTAAGCATCGAAGAAACAATCAATGGAAGAGGAGGGCGCATGAGCCAATAAGAGAGCACATGAGAGGAAAATACAAGTGTGAGCAAGAGAGGATGTGCCACACGTGTGAGGGTTTTGAGAGAAGGAAAGAGCGCATGAGCGGAAGGGAAAATAGAGGGTGAGTTAATGGCTAATGGAGGGGGATAGAGACACATGGAGGAAATAATAGGAGGGAGGACATGCATGGAGGGGATAATAATGGAAGAGGGGAGGCATGCGTTAGCTTGGAGAAGGAATTGCACCCTAATTAATAGGGACTAAGGCACATGTGAGAAGGA
Organism: Picea engelmannii; assembly: GCA_009831015.1. Classification (NCBI taxonomy): domain Eukaryota; kingdom Viridiplantae; phylum Streptophyta; class Pinopsida; order Pinales; family Pinaceae; genus Picea; species Picea engelmannii. The sequence goes on from ML780236.1 coordinate 282,665, forward strand.
TAAAGGAGAATTAATGCATGGAAAGTGAGTTATATGGAGAATGAAGTCAGAGAAAGGTGAGTTGGGCTTTAATTATCCCAATCACGTCAATGAGGCATGTGCCACCTCACCCACATGTCCCCTCACTTAATCAATTGCTTTATTCCTTGCAAAGTGCACCCCTTTATTAATGAATCCATTCAGTTGCCACATGTCACACTGTCGTATTTCCATTTGTCAGAATCTAACCCTGCCACTTGTCACCTTTGGAGGCGACCACCCCTTTTATAAATAGAAATTGCTAAAAATAGGAGTTCGACCCTAAAAGATAGGAAACTGCCAAATATGTTCGAGATGAATAGGAGACCATTGCTAAATGTCAAATATCTAAAATTAGGCACTGCTAAAAATAGAATCTCACTGCATGTCAAGTATCATAATCATCAGATTCGATTTTTCGTGAGGATTCCAAATATGTAATCAAAATTAACATGTGAGCCCTAGTACTCCACTTGCGAAAAATAGAAATATTAACATGTCATCTCGAAAAAGGCCCAATAGACTCATAATGTCCGAAGGATCAATACTGTATGCTCAGAATCTTGATCTGAGGCCTGGAGCTCAACCTGCTAAAAATATAATCTGCTTGCATAATCCTCGAAAAAAGTGTCATCGGGCTAAGAATCATCCAAGGAACAATACTGTAGGCTCAAAAATTCCATATGAGTCTCTGGTCACTGTCTCCTAAAAAGTAGGGCACCTGTTAAAAATAACAATCTCTCTCAAATCCATGTGAAACTATGCTAGCTCTGTTTCTGAAGCAAAAAGCACCACAAAATCAGTCCTATACCTACCTTTGAAGGCAACCAACAATTGGCTCACACAAATGCTCAATCTGGGTACATCTCTAAATGCCAGCCAAGATAGACTATGCTGGCTCTTAACACTCAGGATTCTCAAGGGAGAAAATCTATGGGTTAACAAACCTATGATCACTAGTCAAATGCCCAATGTATTAAATATGACACTTTATATGAAACAAATACTAATGTACCTAATATTGTGTTGGGCCACCATCTCCCAATGAGAGCCTTGTTGATTGAGTGTGATGAGCCATCTGAGGGGGCTTCTAGGATGATCTCTGTGGACATGCTGATCATCGTCAATTGTCGAGATCATTGTCTTCATTGCAGGCCATGAGACATGATCTCCTCTAGTTACCCCTAGGTGAGAGGGGGTAACAGGAACTACTGTCTGTAATGTGGATCATGGAGAAAATTTCTCCTCTAGTTACCCATAGTAGTTACGGGGTAACAAGCACACTCCCCATTTAGTCATAAGCATGGATCTATGTATGTATGTCACCTTTTGGTCTAGGTGATGAGTTCCCTAGTATTTTGGGTGTTATTTGGCATGTGGTTGACACATAGATATCGTGAGATATACCCTTATGTGGAGTGCTCCCTTCACCTTGCTAATTATTTTTATGCATTTGAGTTGATGGAGAGGCCTACTATGGGAGTGCCTAGCCTTTTGAGGGCTTTCACACTTGTTTCTTGATTTATTTGGGAATGACTCATCATCCTAGTGGAGCGGTCACCTTCTTCGCACACATGTGGAGGCACTTTGGTACATGTGGCATTGATTTATCACCTTTTTGTTGAGGCCACCCCCTTCCTTGGAGAGTTGGTTGAGTATATTGATGACTTGGCACATGGATCGCTGGCATATTTGGTGATAGTTGACTTCATCTCTCCTTACATAGTCATTGGCACTTTTTTCTAGGAGAGACGTTACGGTTTGAGTGGTTCTTTGCACCTTTTGAGAAGGATGTCCACCATGGAGACTCATCTCATTGATGGATATTTGCATGTGGCATAACTCTCTATTTTATGTATTGCTGACCTTATCCACCTTAGTTAGTGGATATTGGTTGTATGTCTTCCTAGGTTAGATCCATGGTTTTAGCCAAGGATATTATTATTTTATTGAGAGATTTGTTGAGCCTAGAAGTCTATATAAGAGGCTCCTGCCTTGGTTATTTGTTGTTGATTGTATACTCTTGAGATAGCTATTGTTGAAGATTAAGCATAAAGGCTTTGGAGATTTCTTTGAGACTTTCTTGTGTATATGTGGCAAAGATTTTTGGAGCTTCAAGCTTGGATGTGGTGTTGATTTGTTTGTATGCAAGAGCTAGTTACTTGGTCCATGGATTAGTACATCTACTTCATTGGAGGACATTGGTGTGGTCTTACCCTCTTCTTTCCTTGTTTATTTTAGCATTGGTGTGATTATTTGCATCATATATCTTAGGAATGTTGCAAAATTTATTTCCAATTCTAGTGTACACGTGTTTAACTAGTTGAATGTGCATCTCTTTGAGAGCCTGCCCTTGTGAATTTTCTGCATTTATTTCCAGCATTATTAAGGGGGTTATAGCATGCTCAATGCAGCTTTCCAGCCCTAATAATGTAAGAAAATAGCCCCCTTAAATTGTTTCCATGACTCCATTAGCCCTAAGTTTTATTTGGCACTAATCTCTCCCTTCAACCACCAATTAAAACTACAAAATTTCTATTTTTTTGTTTGTTGTATGTAATCTGGAAATTAATTTCTGAATATCATAAATCAGATTTCATTTAAGTTTAATTAGATTACGTAGATTTAAATCTTCCATGTTAGACTTAAGTTATTTGATCACAAGTCTGAAATTTTATTTGAGTTAATCCCTAAATCAGATTCGTAATTAACCTAAGTTGTTCTTCATTTTATTTATCATTTACTTGGGTTATTTGTCATGTTATGAAAATCTAGAAATCACATTTCTACAAAATAAATCAGATTTGCATGTTGACTATTTGCTATTAATTTCATATCTTTTAATAAGATTAACAAGTGGTTTCACCACTTGTTCAAATATGGAAATTACCTTCAATTACACCATAAAAATCATATTTGATTGATAGATTCAATGTTCATGTGAATGTCGATCTAACTGGTTTATGTTGCTATTCATTTATTGTTATAATTTACTTGTATGGAGCATCACATTAACATATCTTTTGCATGCTAAATCCTTTTACATCACAAGTCTTATCTTTACTTCGATTTAGTTCATGTGTTCATATTTCTAGGTGTAAATTTAAATATCATATCTCATTTATAATTATAGATCAGATTTACTTCTAAGTTTAAGGCTCTCATTTTGACATATTTTTTCTAGACTTAGTTTCTTTTAACCATTTAATATCTAGGGATACTCCCTGTTATCACATAGTTTGTAGTTAGGCTAGTAGATGGATAAAAAGAAGTCAAACTGGCCTAACTGAATCAATCCCACCCACTGTCACCTCGATGGGAAGGTTCTTTCTATTTAGGGAGGTAAGGCCCAGGGGAGACGTCCCCAGTGACTTGGGGTTTTGAGAAGGCAAAAGGGCTTAGAAGGCTAAGTGATAATATTCCCCCTCACAAGTCACCACCTGATCAGAAAGTCCAGCTTAATAGCCAATAAAGATAAAAGATAACCAGAAGTAGTAACCAAGAAGTGTACCTGCCCGAGACAAAGCAACAAAGAAACTATACATATGCAAGCTTACTTGCTGGTTAGTACTTCATATAATCAATAACTTTCTAATAATAAGCAATTGATAAACAATATTATTGATGAAGCAAATCAAAGTTGTACAATAGCAATGATTACAATATCACTTCACAATAAATGCTAATGGCAATCAATGTAACAATATCAACACTTTAGGAACACCGCCTTAGCCAACCATTCAATTGCTTTAAAGATGAAATAAATGCTGCATAGAGAAGTTTATAGCACAAGGAGATGATGACAACACTAGGGTCAGTAGAATTAGTATAGGCTAGGGTTTGTTCAAAGTATTGGAAGTTTGTAGGATCAAGTTACTCAACACACAAGGCCTTAGATCAATGTGCTCCTAGGGTATATGGAGTCAAAAAGAGGACGCAAGGGCTGAATGAATAAGTGAAGATGATGAAACTAAAGACAAGAGAGTTAAACTTTGAGGTGTTGCTATGGCAAGGCCTCAAAGATGAAACCCTAGGGGAGAGAGGCTCACTTTGGTGTAGAAAAACCTAGGCCTCAGTTCTCTCTCCTCCTTCTTTAGCTCAATGGAAAAAAACAGCTAGCTCAAAAGATGATTGATCCAAGACAAGAGAGTTTGAAAGTGACGTGTTGCTAGGGCAAGGCTTCACTAGTCAAACCCTAGGGAAAGACGACTCACCAGGTGTAGGCTACCCTAGGCCTTGATGCATCTCTCTCCTTCTTAGCTCAACAAAAGTAAAACGGCTAGGCTAGAAAGAAAGAATAGAGTGTTGCTAAGGCAAGGCTCTATCTTACTTCAGCGAATAAAATGGCTTGAAACCTTGGTAGGGATTGCTATCGCACAGTTTGTAGGAAGGGTTTAGGTTAGCTTGAGTCAAGGTTTCAAACTGGCGTAACAGGAGCTTCCCCACCCACTGTCACCTCAATGGGGAGCTCTTTCTATTTAGGATGGCTAGTCCAAGGGAGACGTCCCTAGTAATCTAGGTTTCTGAAAGGGCTAAAGAGCTAATGGATCAAGATAAGGATTCCCTTTCACAGATTACTGCCAAGAAGGAGATAGTCTAAGAAGATATTCCACTGACAAGGGCACCTGTTTGCGAGACAAGACAAATAAAGCTAAAATGTGCTGCAGTGGTTAGTACTTCAAATATTAATGACTATCTTCAACATATATATGAGCAATGATCAGCTGTAATTATTGATGAAGTCAATGGTTGCAATAAAGCTTAGATTAATGTCACTTCTTCAATAAACACACAAGAGATAATTCCAATGTGTAAAATCAAGTCTTTGTATTATCACAATGCAATATATATCTCAAATCTGCTCATATATAAATATGTTTGCTGCGTCACAATTGCAGAATGGAGGTGACGTCAGCCCTAAATTATGCTAGTTTTTGGAAGGCAAAAAGTGAACGTTTTTCTTATCAAACCAAAGAGAATAATCTACACCTCAAATGCCAACCAAATCACAAGGTTTCACACTTAAATAGTGGCCTAAAGAGGCTTGACGTCATAAATATTACTGTTGTTACAGAAGTGACGTCAGCCCTAAAACAAATTCAGTTTGAGAGACAAAGAGAAGGACATTTTACAAATTTGGACTTATGAAAGTGATCAACAACTCAAGGTCTATCAAACAAGGTGACAAATGTCAAAACGTTTTAGGCCAAGCAAGGGTTTTAGACATGTATGACATCACCTATATTGTTGTTGTTGTCACTATGACGTCGGCCCTAAATTAAGGTTAGTTTGAGAGACAAAGAAGTGGCCGTTTTGCAAAATAAACCAATGAAAAGACTCAACACTTCTATGCCAATCAAATGATGACCTAGCCGCAATTTTTAAGCCACTCAAAAGTTCAATAAAGGCATGACGTCATCTTAGGGTTAGTTAGGGTTAGTCTATATGCTAGGGTTAGTTTAGGGTTTCAAAATAAAGAGAGTTTGAAAGATTTGTTTGAACATCAAAGACTAAACGTTGTAGCTTAAGACCAGTGCCTTGGGTATTATGGAGTCAAGGAGTGAAGCTAATGGCTTGGGAGAATCTAAATCTAAGGACGGGAGAGTTAGGCTTGATGGTGTTGCTATGGCAAGGCCACCAAGTCAAAACCCTAAGGGGAGGAGGCCCATTCCGGTGTAGCTAAAGCTAGGCCTCATGCTCCTCCCTCT
>ML780236.1:290483-307709 GCA_009831015.1 Picea engelmannii
ATCAATCACCCCAACAATGGTCAAGTGGATTAGTGTAAGATCCAAGCAGTCATCCGAAATGAAAGGAATCTAATGCATATATAAGAAGGTTATAACGATCAAATACGACACATACCATGATACCTCGGACCAATTACCTTATGAAGCAAGAGCCCTCTCTGATGCAAGCCCAGGCCGGTAGTGATGGAGGCTGCTACTGCTGACAGGAGAAAGCTGGCTGAGAAGAAGAAAGATGGGCCCTCTAGGGCCATGCTCAAGTCACTCCTGCTCTCGGTACTCCATGTCTAGGACCATGTGGGCCTCGAGACATGATCTCCTAGTTATCCCTAGATATCGGGGATAACAGGGACATGAGACAAGGACCTTCAATGTGTGCTTATCACCTAGGGTTTGATTCAACAAATTATAATAATAAATGCAAGAAAACAACACTACAACCATTCAATCAAGAAGTTTTGCAGAAACTCACTTACATTTAACCAAGAAATCACATAGCAAAACCCTACTTGTAATACCTTCCACCAAGAGAAATGCCAAAATGCCAAGAAAAAGTCTTCCTTCAACAAGTGCGCCTCACAATTTCAGCCAATAACCCAAAAAATGGCACAAATTTCATACCTTACTAATGAGTGAGTGAAAGATGATGAAAAAATGAAGGTAAAAACCCTCAATTTATACAGTAGCAATGCCCTAAATTACATTTTAGGTCATTAAAAGGCTGACAAGGCCAAAATACTAAAATCATATTGTTTTACATTAAATGCTTAAATTAAAACCTTAATCAAGCAATAGAGAGACGCCATCCCTTTTCTAGGGTGATTTTAGGCCCTTCCAGTGCAAATGTAGCCTCCTGGAGCAAAACGTTAGCCCTCCTTGGGCTTCTCCAAGCTGCCACATGTGCCAAAACTGCCAAAGCTGGCTCCCAAAATGTCCATATTGTTGGGTGACATCATGGGCATCCTGGGAGATGTCTTGCGCCTTCCAAGGCCAACGTTCCTGTGGAGAGGGCTCAACCCCCCTAGGTACAGGTCTACTCAGCTGCCTTTGGTGGATTCTTCTGCTCTTCCCTGGCACAAACGCTCTGCCCTGTCTCTACCCCCTGCTGGGGTCTCAACATCCATCTGGTGGGCTCTTTAGCCCTATGGAGGTTCGAACTGATCATCTCCCCATGTGTACCTGTCCAACATGGTACATGTCCGTCGGGCATGATCCTGCACATCAACAACTACGCCCTCCATGGGTCATAAGTCACAGGGATCATAGCAATATCAATCACATCTAATCATCAATATTTATTAAACATGTGCATAAAACCCCTTTACCCCAGTCTAGTGCTCAAAGACATTATACAAGTCTGCAATACAAGTTTGGGGAAAGTGACAAGACGTCCTATTGGGCTAGAGTCTATTGGAAAAGGGTCGTTCCTGGAAAGGATCAAATCTAAGTCATGCAAGTAGGTGAAGTGGATGGGGATGTCTGGGCAAAAGGTCCAGCGATGGCAAGGATGGCTTACCGGTGGGTGCCTCTGTGGAGGGTGAGCTGTACATGTCATAGATGCAATGTTTCCAAGCCCATTCATGCCTTTTATCTTCAATCTTTTTCTTCCAAGATGCTAGTCAAAGGACACTGCCCTGGCTTGGTAACCAGTGGTGGCAATGTTAGCCACAAGCATTTCACGGAAATGAAAGGTTGGCTCGTGATGAGACTCCCTTTCTCTTGGCTATGCCACCACGATCCACTACCCTGGCATGGTGACCAAATGCTGGTAGTGTCATGCCACTAGATGCTCATGGAACTAATAGGTCGACTCGTGATGAGACCTCCTATCCCCTAACTAAGTCTTGTCTTATTTTTTTTTTATCTTTTTATTGCTTTTTCTCTCAAGAAGCTAGTCAAAGGACACTGCCCTAGCTTGGTGACCAGAGGTGGCAATGTTACCCACAAGTACTTTCACGGAAATGAGAAAGTTGGCTCGTGATGAGACCCCCTTTCTTTTGGACATGCAACCAAAAGACACTACCCTGGCGTGGTGACCAGATGCTGGTAATGTCATACTGTTAGGCACCCATGGACCTAATGAGCTGGCTCGTGATGAGACCCCCCATCCCTCAACTAGGTCTTGATTTATTTTTTACAGGTCCCTCTGTTTCTTGCTGAGAAGCCTTTTATTGCTTTCTCAGGGATCCCTGGGCGAAGCATCTCGAGGTTTTATTCTTAGGCTTTTATTTTCAGCTGCTTTTACCCCCCAATGCCTTTAGCCTATTCTTCCCACAAGGTAAGGTACAACCCCTAAATGATTGGCCAACCCTATGCCCAGACCAGTGTAATGGGATGGGTGAGTGTAACATACCCACTACCTATAATAAAAAAATTTCATTGTTTTCTCAACAATGAGAATCCCCGATTCACAGGTCTTCTATTTACCTACCCGACTCTCTGTACATAACCGTGGTCTTATGTCCCTTTTCGTCGGGATTTCTGTTTTCAACCATTCCGACTCGCTTAAATGCTAGTTAGCCTCCTAGGCTAAGCTCTTGGTTGCATAGCCTCCTCTATATGACCATGGTCATAACTCCCATTGGGGCTACGGAGTTTCTAATATCGAAATTCATTCACCCCCAAGACTCGCGATCCTTCGAATGTGCCCCTAGCGCATTAGCCCTTCAGGCTAAGCCTGTGGTCCACGTGACTACTACCTCGGGACCGTAGTCAAACCTCTACGTCGGGGTTTCGGGATTTCCGATGTCGATGTGCATACGCCCACGGTATTCGCGATTCTCCGATTCCCGACGCGCCTCTGCTTCAGCTAGCCCTCCTGGCTCAGCCCTGATCCACTTGACCGTTACCCCGTGTCCACAACCTTACCCCGTCGGGGTTTCGTGTTTCGCGATTTCATAAGGGGTAAACACCACATCCACGGGATTCCCGATATCCCGATGAACCAAACGCCGAGGGATGGCTTCCCTTGTCGGGACTTTCCCAATCGCTCTGATCTCCTCCACGCGTCCCTCCAAATGGACGGTCCAGATCCTTATCGGGGTTTCGGGACTTTCGAGGTCCTGGTTCCTTCGACCTCAGGAATGCCGATTTCCCGATGCACCAAACGCTGATGGCGCTTGATCTCCGCCACGTGTCCTCTGCCAACGGACGGTCCAGATCCTTGTCGAGATTTCGCGTATCGTGATTCCCAATTGCAAGGGTTTCACACCTTCGAAAACTYCGATTCTCCGGGATTGGTTGACACGTGTTCCACCTAATGGACGGTTCTGATCTTGTCGGTAAATCGCGGATCGCGATTCCGTATGACAAGATTTCTTTGTGCTCGGATACTCCGATTCCCCGATCCCCGACTTCCGGGATCTCCTGACACGTGTCCCAAATAATGGACGGCTCAGAGCTCATCGGGATATCGCGGATCGCGATTCCAAGCAGCAAGATTTCTTTGTGCTCGGATACTCCGATTCCCCGATCCCCGACTTCCGGGATCTCCTGACACGTATCCCAAATAATGGACGGCTCAGAGCTCATCGGGATATCGCAGATCGCGATTCCAAGCGGCAAGATTTATTTGCTCTCGCAAACCCCGATTCTCCGATGCTCGACTTCTCTGGATCTCTTGACACCTGTCCCAAACTATGGACGGCTCGGATCCTCTCGTGGCTTCGCCACTCGCGACTTGGAGCATCCAACTTTTGGACTCCTACCCCGCGAACCTCCGAGCTCATGAGATCCCTAGATCTCTRCCACCTGTCCTCCTCGRATGGAYGGYTCTGATCCGTTTTGCCCCTATTCACGAGGCTTAACCCTCGTCTATCTCCCTAAAGATCTAACGACTGTCGGGATTCCTAGTTCAGATCTGACGATTCAGATCGGTCCCGATGCCGCGCCCTTTTCTACTGCTCTTTGGACGTGGAAAATCAACGGTCCAGATGCTCTCATGGAGCCTGGGGGTCTACGATTCAGATTTCCTCTCTATTCACGAAGATAGAGGAAAAAGGGTTAATGGCACTTAATGCCCTCGTTTATTCTCTCGATTCAATGATCGTGAATGACCGCAGACTCCCCGACAGGATCTCATCCGTTGATCAATACTTATCCCTAAGCTGCTACTTCGGGATTTAAGAGGGTCGTTCCTCTTTATACAGGGTTGTTAAGACTTGTGCGTTCAAGTCCCTTTTCTGGGAGGAAATCTCTGTGAAGAGATCTGTTCTGGGGCTTTCCTGGATATGGGTGAAGGGAAACAATTTCCCGAGAACTGGCTGAAAACCTAACATCGTTCAGCCTAGGCATAAATAGATTCAGTTTATCAACGTAAGTCATGCATGGCTTCCTCTATTATAAGCATATGCCTATTAATCATTATCAAAACACTGCACAAACATTCTTACACAGGAAGCATTTACAATTTCACAGGTCTTATGAGCACATACATATATGTATCATTCTATGAATTTCAAGAGGCAATATGTAAACAAAACACTTATCAGAAGTGACTTCAGAAATGGGTGCAACTACTGAGAGGGGTGCTCGTTTCCACCCAACCGTAGGCTCAGCGACTCCCAACGGATTTACCACTAGCCACCCCCGAGTTGAGACCACGATGTTCTGAGACCTGCGTCTCTCTATCTGCCAGTGACCAGGAGCGAAGGTTGCAATCCTTCCTCTCTTCTATCACTCACTCTGCGTAAAAACTGCCAGAGTTCCCCTCGCGTCTTCCCTCTCAATCGCTTCTGCCATACGCCTTATCCTCTCGCGAGGTTGCGTGTGGCGCGATTACCCTCGCGCCGATCAGACCTGACGGCTCTACGGATGGGTGGTTCACCATCCCATCCCTCATCAAGCCATCTGCCTACCAGCCTGCGAGGCATTGAATTTCAGGGCCAGCGAGCCGCTTTTGGTTCTCCGAGCCAGTGTAGTCCAAATACGGTATTAAATTCTCGGTGGAAGTTAACGCCACCTTTTCAGGTGCCTTCCACCGCCATCATGGTCTCTTTTTCTGCACATCCCCTCATCAGCAGTCCTACAATAAATTCAGAATGTTATTCACATTCATTGACCTCTTCCTCAAGGTCCATTTACATCACATATTCATATTTATGAGTTTTCCATAGTTCTTGGCCAGTCCAGTTATATTTACAAGTTGGGGGAAACAGGGTGTTACAGTGAGCGGGAAATAAGGTGAAAAATGGTATGTATGATGGGAACAAACGATGGATTTTCATAAATCCCCCCAGTGGCAACTCAAAACCTATGGACAAAATCTTGCTAGGACATCCTGTCATTCCCCCCAGACATGGTCAAGTGGACAAGCGTAAGATCCAAGCACCCGTTAGAAACAAAGGAATCAAATGCACATATTCAAAGGTTTTGAGGATCAGAGTGACACATACCATGATACCCAGACTCATTACCTCATGGAGCAAGAACCATATCTGATACAGGACCAAGCCGAAGGGGATGGATGTTGCTGCTACTGCTGACAAAGTGGAGTTGCTGAAAGGGAGAAAACATGGGCCCTCCAAGGCCATGCTCAAGTCGATCTGGCTCTCAGTACTCCATGTCTAGGACCTGTGGGCCTCGAGACATAATCTCCTAGTTATCCCTGAAAGTGGGGATAACACTCCCCTTGGCCTTAAGAGAACCAACCAAAAGTGAGAGGAAAATTGTGCTAAGGTGACAATGGCACCTCTCCTAGGCTTACCTCAAGGTTGCATCCATGGATTGAGACTCTTTCCACTTAGATGTGAGTTGAAGAGGTAACGCTTCCCATGAAGACACGTGGTTTCTCACTCACATGAAACTACCCTATACTTTTTTCGACCATGTGGGGGGGAGAAATAGTTCAAATGTTTTGGGGGAAGAGTTCAAAGGTTTTTTAGGGCATTTCAAATTAACTGAGAATTCGAATTATCCGGGGGTTTGGAGTACTAGGGGTTTGAGTGACCAATCTAATCAAACTACCATTCCGGTTCAAATCTTCAGGTTGTTCGAGTTACCACTCTGTGGTAGAATTCGAGTTATCAAATTTTGGAGAGCTCGAATTGCCATCCCATTGGGAAAATTTGAGAGAGTTACTCCATGGGCTAGAGCGACCATTGACCTACTATAAATGGGTTATGGAAAGCTAAACCATGAATTATGAGAGAATTGTGACTATATAGAATAATAGTCGCTATCATTGAGGAATTCCATTACAATTGACAATCCTAGAATACTAGTAGTGATATTTGTTGGCCAACTTGTGTTGGAGCCCTAGAGGGAAGTGGGATAACCTAAGGGAATGCTGAGTAGAGTAGGGGATCCCATTCCTTGGGTTATGCAGGCTAATGGAGAAAAAGGGCCATGGATTGGGATCGCTGTAGGTGTAAATATTCATTGTGAACCTGCAAATTGGGCTACGAGAAGAGAACTAGAGCTAGCCATAGGAAAAGTTCTCCCTTATGGATTCATAGCCTCAGCTCAGGAGTGGCCTCTGTTGTACAAAGAATTGGTGCAGAAGGGAGCCTATGGTTGGGTGGAATGTCCTTCTTCTGCAACCAATTGGTGGACAATTTCTAGACAGATAAGTGTTCATGAATGTACCTGTGAATTGTGCTGAATTAATGCTATTTATGTCATGGATTTTATTACTTTCTGGTTTGTTCAGGCCTGTTTGCATGTGTAAGCCTACAATTATAATTTATGGCACCATTGTGATTAAATGATTAATTATTTTTGCATAAGTCTGCATTGTCATTCCTGCATATGTTAATTAATTAATAGCAAGACAATGAGGAAAGGTATCAGAGAAACAAATTTGGAGTGAAATTGGTGGTTTCAAGAAGTACCCCGTATCCTCAAGGTGCACAGAGGGTTTTGGATATGTGACAAGAAACTAAGATGTTTGTGTATTAAAACTGAGATAATATTTTATCTTTCCATTGTAATATATTAAGCCCATGTATGACTTAACAGCTATAGAAGTTGATTATATGGTGAACATTAAAAAGTCAAATCATTATCTCCTTGGAAATAGAAATTCAGCCTCTTTTACTAGAATTAAATGTTTTTTCATTGTATTACGTTCACAGGTCTTCGGATGAGAAATTCTGGTTTGCTTACAGTTGCCCTGAACATCATCCAGTCAGTGGAGTCAGTCAGTACAATGATCTTGCAACACTTATGTTCTCAGTACCTCATGAGGTGGGTTCTTCTTGTGCAATAAACTTCTGAATATGTCAAAACTTTGGTACATGCCTGTGAGATTTTGAATTTAGTGCCTGATGGTTCAAAGATTATTCCTCATAGATTGTCTTTCTTGTGAGCAGACAATTAAGAATCTACTTCAACTGGGGCAGGATGCGGATCCTTACTTTACTGTAAAGAGCTTGGGCATTCATACTGTTTCATTCTTGACAGTTTTTATCTTAGCCTATGGAGTAGCAACTCCTGGAGGCATTTTCATGCCTTCAATGATGGTAAATAAGGATTCTGAGGCTTGTGATCATGTTCCTAACTTACAAACAACTTGAATATTATTCAGAGAACTAGCTGACATATTTGTTGCACTTACTATAATTTTGTATTTTTAACTAGGTGGGAGCATCTGTTGGAGCTTTTTTGGGTTGCATATTTCAGTCAATATTTCCAGGGTAACAAACATGATTCCTAGAGCAAGATAGAGAATCAAAATCAAATTGTTGATTTATACGCTTTGTTATATCTATTTGGAAATGTGTTGATAACTAAAGGAATTTTCAACGTTTCCTCTGCAGGGCCAACATTCAGCCAGGGCTTCATGCTTTAATTGGTGCAACTGCTCTTCTTGGAGGGGTTTTCCGTTCTACAATTTCTGTGGTACAATATATTTTGATCTTTCTTATATTCTTTTGAAGGATGCTAGGTCAAGCACACTGATTTTGACATGTGCCGCGATGAAAATCAGACAAAAGGATTGCTATCAATAGTCATACTTGTTTACATATACTTCTAGATATATTGAAGCTACGAAGAGCACTTCAGATCATTTTTCAACCATTGAAATAAACAGAAATGCTGTACAGAGATTGTCATTGCAGACCTTGTAGATCAGTAATGTCATTGTTATGAGATTCACTGTTATGTCTCATAGGTCAATAAATAGAAACTGTCTTCAGCCCTTGAGATGGTGGTGTTCTAGTTCCCTTTCCACAAGTATCTGCTGACTGCATCTAGGTGCAAGAAATGACTCCATGAAATTGGTATTCATAGTTACTGTTTAATTTTTCAGCTGCTAGCCATCATACCAGACTCACTTTGTGACTTGGAGGATAATAAATATATAATTTCAAACTAGCCAATTGATATAAATTTTGAAGCTTTCCTTCCCAGCCTTTGAGGTTAACATGAATTTATCTGAAGCCTCCAATGAAGCATCATTCACCCAAGAGGACGTCAATTTCTAAAAATATTTGAAGGGATGGAATAAGGATGCATGAAGCACACGACTAGTCCATGAACAAAAAATAACTATACAACAACAATCAAACAATAGAATTTTCCTTTGTATGCAAAAGATGAAATAAGAGATAAAATGTGCAACTGTAAACAGTGATCATATGAAAGTTTTGTAGGGAAAATTTTGGCTACAATCTCAAAAGTTGAAAATGGGCAGAGTGATTAAATTGAGTTGGTGTTTGAACTTTGAAGAGCAGGATTTTCTAATACAGGAAAACTGCAACAAGGTGGAAGCATGGGATGGAACATGAATACACTCGCTTCAATGTTTTGGACATAGCCCTGATCAGTGATCTCTTATGGATACAAAGCCGGGGCTGTAAGTGTAACATAATGGTCATCTGCTGGAACTACTTGAAAGTTCAGAAACGATCACTCATGATCTGCCCACAAACAAAATCATTCATGCCATAATGGAATCTACTCAAGGAACTGGAAATATTCATGAAGAGAATGAAGAGACCTTTGGCAAAGGATCACTGCAGGCAGGAGTGAAGGAATTAAAACACAAAAGCCTCCTAATCTTGCCGAGCGTTGAATGTCAAGCCCTCCCTATAAAGAAAATATTAAAATGAGAAGTATCCTGATTGGCTGAAGAGAGGTACATAAATTGGATGATTTCTCCTTGGAAAAATTAAGCCAAAGTGTATCTTTACAGAAGTGGGTTTAAAAGATGTAAAATTTCCCTATAAGGTGGATACTGCTCCACAAGGAGACCCTCAGCCAAAGGATGCCTCCTTGAATCCTCTATGTCATCAACTGAATGTGAGACATTGGGTGGGGAAAGCATTGAAACAAGACATGCCAAGCCTGCCGAGTGCTTGGTAAGTCTACTTAGCTCAGCTCCGAAACAGACTGAGTCTGCTCATTCGGAAATTGGTCCAAACTCAGTCAAATCTGGTGACACTTGCCAAGGCTCAGCCAGTTTGGCTGAGTTAATTGGTGAGTTTGACTGATTTTAACCATTTTGACAGAGTTTGATAGACATTTGCCTATTTGAAGTATTTTTTGAGTTTTTTTATCTGCAGAGTTTTCCATGAGATTTTACAGAGTCTAAGTCATACACTTGCTCTTCAGCTTTGATGAATGGTTCCAGAGTCTGAGTAATGTGACTGGTTGCAAGACAGGATAAATGGGAAAGCACGTTATAGACTTGATGCAACAATTGCTCTATCAAGACTAAAGAGAAACCGGTCTTAAAATATGAAGCATAGAGGTGTCCCAAGGTCATCTTCAACCTACTACTCAAAGGAAGCAATAAAATTAGTGAATTGTTCAAAAGCAGAGCCTGAGGAAGTAGAAGTTTCAGTAGCAACTCTGAACAGTTAAAGGAGCCAGAGTATTGAGGAAACAGAAAGAGAGATGCAATCGACACTTGAGCATTCTGTTTTTTATTTTGAGCTGTTCAGACTAAGGCTGTGACGTAACTCTGATCTTATTAGTTGCCTACTTTCTGTCTGTGGCTTTGGAAGTCCATGCTGGCCTGATTGTTGGTTTATTAAATGATGGTTTACTTATCTGATTTTAGTGTGATTGTTTCTACAAATGCATTATTTTAACTTGTATTAACTTCTGTAAGGTGTTTGCTACAATGTTTCTCTGATCAATTCCTTCTACAGACACTTTGACATCATTACTCTACTACAGGCACATTCACGGCATCAATCAGTACAATAGATACATTGACGTTGTCAGTCACAACTACAGATGCATTGACATTATCACTCACTATTACAGGCACATTCACGGGATCAATCACTACAATAGATACATTGACATTGTCAGTCACTACTACAGACACATTGACATCAATAAAACACATTGATGTCATCAGTCGCTAATTTAGACACATTAACATCAATAAGACTATCTCATCATGTGAAAGAGGCCAGATATTTTCAGTTCGGATTCAGTAGTTCAAAAATTTTAATACTCAACATTCTTTCATTGTCTGGCTGCTTTTAAACAAACCTTTCAATTTCCAAAATCCCTAAACATTTGTCTTGCCCTTCCCTCAGCTTCCAAACCAAGTTAGGTAAGGCATATTGCTGCTCTTCTGTGCTGGGCATCTATAAAATTGATCAATATTTTATGAAGAAATTCATAGTTCTTGATTCATGCAGGTGGTAATCATGGTGGAAGGGACTGGTGGTATTGATTTTATTCTACCCATAATAATGGCAGTGGTAGTATCAAACTGGGTTGCCCATCACATCCATCAGCATGGTGCATATGAAGCTGATCTAGAGCAGTCAGGTATTTCATGGTTTCCAAATATATGCCTCATATTTTCATCATATTTAGATAATTGGTGTTTATTTATTCTCATAAGGTCTATTTGTATGATAATATTTTGATTCCACCACCAGGAAATGTCCATTTCCTTCAAAGTGAGCCTCCACGGGAGTTATCAGTGTTGACAGCCTTTGATATAATGTCACCAAATGTGGTTGGATTTGAAGAGGTAAAGTATCGAGAGATTGTCCAGAGTAGAAATCCATCAATTTATAATCAAATATCCCTGAACTACAAGAAAACTAAAAAAATCACACAATGAACTTCTTTCTTATGGTTTCCTCCCTCGTAATACATGTCTATTTCAGTATATACTGCCTTTTTAAGAGTGATGGCTATGATGTTTTTCTTTCAAAAATAATGATCGATTTTCTGGCATATTCTACTATAAACTGAAGTGTGTAGTTCTTTGCATTCCTTTGTAGGTAGTTCCAGTTACAGAAGTTCTAAAAATCCTACGAAGCACACAACATAACGGTTTTCCTGTTTTCAAAAGTGCCAATCTTGATCCGAATGATGCTGGTGGGAAAATGGTTGGATTTATTCTAAGACATCAACTACTACTTCTGCTTGAGCAGCATGCTTTTGTCAAAGCCAACCTATCTTCCATAAAAGATTCTGGAAATTGGTCATCCCTGTTTTTTGGGAATATTACTATGAAGCAGATAAAGTTCCTTGAGGATGCAATGCGAGCATATCACTTTTGCCATCATCCTCATCGTCGAGACCTAACTTCTCGACCAGAAGCTGTAGATGAACTTGACTTGGGTAGCATCTTAGATTCACATACATCAATTGAATCTACTTGTGGAGTCACAGAGGAAAGTAGCTCTAAGTCACACGCAACAGAAATATCAACAAAGACTTTATTGTTGGACTTGAGGCCATTCATGAACAGAGCTCCATTGACTGTAAGTCCTTTTCAAAAGATAATGAAGCATGAAGCTGAATAGGTTTGACCTGGTTTTCTTTCATAAGCAATATGCAAATAATCAAGATCATTGACTTTTTCAGGTACGTGGCGAGTGCTCAGCACAGAGGGTGTATGTAATCTTTCGGACACTTGGCCTTCGACACCTTTGTGTAACTGACTTGAATAGCAGGTACTCCTTTACTCCTGTCCACAACCCTGTATCCTTGATATGTGATTAGGTTTCTTTTGACAACCTTAGATATGTGCATGATTAGGAACAAGGAAAGGCTGCATAGTGCAGGTAGCCCCATTTTTTTGAGACAAGCCTTGAAATTTATGATGTGCTATTCAATTGCATTCTTGCAGGGTGGTTGGTATGATTACCAGAAAAGATCTAAGCTTAGCTTCTAAGAAGTCCACTATCCATGAACCTAGACGGAATAACACTCTTTTGCGATGGGAATCAGAGTCAACCATAGATGAAAGGACAACCAGAGATATCCTCTATTCACTGCCCTGAAATATTTGTCAGCTCTAGTTTCTCATTGACATCCAAAATCCTTGCATTTATCAGATGAAATTTGGTACCGGAGAAAACAGAATATTGTTTGCTAAGATCCCGAAAGCCTACTTTAGGCTCATAAAGCATTGGTGCACCAGGTATCATGTGCCAGAAAACATGTCATAGTGTAAAGTGAACAGAAGAAAGTCAGTCTTGAATCTTGGATCCTGTTTCCCAAGAAGCCAGAAACATCATCAGCCTAGAACGTTTCCTGTGCAAAAAGTAAACTAATCAGCTCATTGCAGACTGTTTAAAATGATGAGAAAGAAAAGAGCCTGTGGTTGATCAGCTATTACCACTCAGATTTGTGTCCATTAATTCAGAGTCCAGAAAGACAGGAGGCAATGCAAAATGCTCCAGATCTCAAGAAGATTTGAATTTGGTTTTTGTGTATGAAAACTACTGGAACCACATTTTGGTTCCATTTTTCTTTCTGCAATTGTTGAAAACAGTATATAAATATTTGTTTAAGAAATTGTTTGAGATTCATAACAGTTTATTTTTCATTTTATATTATATATACAAAATTCCTTTTATTACTTTTGTTCCTTTTTACTCAGATAACATTTTGTATTAATGCCAAAAAAAGAGGTAGAGAGTTCCTCAAAGAAGCAATACTACAAGCCTGTAACACAAGTCACGAGACAAAATAAAACATGAAAAGCAGAATATAAAAACACATCTAAATTAAATCAGCGGTGAATAACAAAGTATATGGTACCATTAGACAGTAGCAGATATCAAAATGCACAAGAATCCATCAGTGGTTAAATCTAAGGGGTCCTAAATCCCTTGTAGACATTTATATTAGTTGTCACATATGAGAGGAGCAATCCAGCACCATCTCTAAAAGGTCAACTCAGCAAGGTCCTAGCCAACCCTTTTATTGGAGAGTTGATCTGACTAAATCAAAGTACAAGCTGGCTAAAGGCCTTACTAGGTTGGTCTTAACCAAAGGGTCAACCATTCTGTATCAAAGTCTTTAACAGGCTCGTTGGGTTGGTCCTAACCAAAAACTCAACCTTTCTCAATTAGGTAAAGTCCTCAAAGCTCTTGCCAAATTGGATTGGTGACAAAAGGCCAAAGTCTTGATTAAAAAGGTTGGGGTAACCGACCTTTCTAGCTTAGGTAAGTTATAACCTCATCATCTTGGGGAAAAAGTTATATAACCTCGTGATATAGACCGAGAAAACTTTCAAAATTTAATTGCCCAAAAGGCCATTGCCACACCATTATATTTTAGAAATCTCAACTCATCTGCAGTGTATGATACCAATGAATGTAGAAATTTTGAGAATCGAGCAATTAATGCAACTTTTGAAATCTCACCTCAATCTTGAGGTTTCCTAGATCTAATCCACGTGAACTTTCATCATTAAAGTTGGTCTGAAATATTCAGTTATAGTAGAAATAACTCTTTCCTTCAACCCAATTTCACCTGGCAGCCCAAGAGACTAAATACCATATGAGTGTACTTAAAATCGAGCAATTAATGCAACTTTTGAAATCTCACCTCAATCTTGAGGTTTCCTAGATCTAATCCACGTGTACTTTCATCATTAAAGTTGGTCTGAAATATTCAGTTATAGTAGAAATAACTCTTTCCTTCAACCCAATTTCCCCTGGCAGCCCAAGAGACTAAATACCATATGAGTGTACTTAAAAAAAAAACACAATGTTACAGCCTTTAGGGAACACTTTTCAAGGCATATAATAGATCTAATTTCTCTCATTATAGAAAAACATAACACCAATAATTCTTCTCTTTTATTCTCAATATATGTGTTAAATTACTTAGCCAATTTAGCTTATATGTTATGGCAAATCAACATGAACAACAATGGTTGAAATCTACTCAATCATCAAGATAACATAAGTTGAAAATCACATCTGCAGTACAAAAAATGTGTATAGCTAGAAACTTTATATATATATAATGAAGTACAAGTACATACCACAACTTTATCATAAAGTTGGTACAAGTCAAGTTCTCCAAACCCTAGTGACTAACTCCTCTTAACTAGAAATCATTCCTAATCAAAGTCGGTCATTCAATCAAAGATCTTCAATATTCTAGTATCAAAATTGATAAGTCCTCTCCTTGGCACATATACCAAGCTTGTATCACACAAGCTCTCCACACTAGTGCTTTTACCTTCCTTAGGGTTTACAAATCCTAGCCATGTTACATCACACAAGTACATGGCATGATAGTTCTAGTGCCAACTTCTAAGTCGACATGTCCATCCTAGGGTTTGACTCATCAAACCCCAGGTCTTCAATTATGGCATCAACACAAGCACTATGGCCTCCATGGAACGTCAAGAATACAATAATTGAGTCTTCATCCAAACAAGGAATTACACCAAGCTCAAGACTCATCATTCCAGGTTGTCCATGATCTTTCCCTGGATGGATAGTGGGAAACTTCATATATATATATATATATATATATATATAAGATGAAGTACAGGTACATACCAAATTCTATCACAAATCTAGTACAAGTCAAGCTCCCCAAAGCCTAGCTACGAAAACTATAAGAAAACCCTAGTCACCAACTCTTCCTAGTTAGAAATCACTCCCAACCAAAGTTAGTCACTCCACCAACCATATTCAACATATTAGCATAAACACCAAGTCCATGGCACATACACCAAGCTTGTATCACACAATCTCTCCACACAGGTGCTCTTGTTTTCATTAGGGGTTACTTGCCCTAGCCATGTTGCATCTGACAAGTACATGGCAAGGAAACTCTAGCACTAGCCTCTACGTCTACATGTTCATCTTAGGGTTAGAGTTCTCAAACCTTAGGTCTTCAACTCTTGCATTAACACAAATACCAAGACCTCCATGGAACATCAAGAATCCAATCATTAAGTCTTCTTCCATTGCAAGATATCTTACCAAGCTCAAGACTTGTCAAACTAGGATCTTCGTGATTTTTCCCTAGCTTCCATGCATCCCACAAGAACAAGGTTTCAAAACTACGCAAAATAGCACTATAATAAGTGCAATAAGAAGCATCATTGTCTCTAATGTCATGTTCTTCTCTAGGGTTTATATGCATAGCACAACCCCTATTGTATATCATAAGAGCAATCTCTCCAAGAGCATCCAAGACATCTCTCCTTATCTTCTCCTAGGATTTCCTCATGAACCCTAAAGTCTTGCTCCCTACATGATGTATCCAAGATAAATACCAAGACAGAGTACAATGATCATAATGATATGATAAAGCTTTTTTCCCATTTTATATATACAATAAAGGAAGCTAATATAAAACATAGACGTGTCCATACAAGTAACCAACAAGAAAACCCCACATGGAGTACTTTGCAATACAAGGATGTACAAGTGTCATACTAGGGTTTATCCAATCCCCTAGATGAAATATCCTCCAAACATGAATCTCTTAGGGCTCAATGCCCAACCTATGGGATGTTGTGCTATCCAATAAGTTGTTATTCCAATGCTCCTCTTTCATGATGATATCCAAGAGTCTTCATACAAGGCATTTCTCCTTTCATTGTGTGCCACATGTCCTCTTATGTGCCCAATGCTACTCTCATGTTTGTCATTGTGGTCACTGAGCTCTAATGCTCCTCCTCAACATATGTACATGGGTCTATAAACAACCTCCAAGAAGTATGCCCCTCATCCCGAGTGTCCTCAAGTCAAGTGGCCAACCTCCAAGGTGTATATAACATGTTCCCAAGATCCTAGGGATAAGTGTCCTCCTCCAAGTGCCTAACACTCCTCCTAGGTAGGTACCATTATCGCATGATTTGTAGTTTGGGCAAAACCCAATCCAAGCAACAAATGTGAGACACAACTGGGGACACCTATCACTGTCACCTCAATGGATATCCCCCTCGTTTTAGTGGTGGGCAGGTCCAACACAAGGGAGGCTTCTTGGGTGACCCTAGGGGGATTGCAAGGGGAAAGGCCAAGGGCTGAAGGAACCACCCCTATAGGTCATGGCTAGAAGGTCTTGAGGCTTGATGGAGGATGAGTATGAGTCAAGGAAAAAGTTGCCAACGTTGTGTATCTGCAAAAGAATGTTAGACAAGCCAAACCAAGACAATGTGTGATGGTATAAGCCTCAAAACAAGAGGGGAATCAACAAAAAAACTTGCTGTCCCAAAATTGCAGCAGTAAATAGTTATATATCAGCAATGACAAAGTTGTATCAGCTGCAAATTACATCATCTAACCAACACATAATATTGGAAAAATTAGAATGCACTTAGAGATAATATTCCAATGCTTAAAACAATGAATTAGATGACAAATGAGGGATGTAAAATAATGTTATCAGCAGAGAATTATGACCATCCCTATGGCTGTAGAAAAAATTTGCTATAGAAACAACTTTTAACCAACAAAATAAGCAAGCAAGCAAGCGACCCAATCACTAGCCCTTGAAAAGTAGATCAAAATCCGTTACTTACATGAAAATTTCAGCGGTCAAAAGTGAAAAAAACTTGTTGAGAAAGAGAGTTTAATGCAGCCCTAATGGCTGTAGCTTAATGTCTATTACAACAAACTAACCACTTGGTAAATCAAGACGCCCTTGGAGGACAAGAGAGTCAACAACATGTGAAATTTAAATCCAGCTTGAACAATTCCAAAAACTCAACTTTTGCGTTTACCAATGAAACAATTAACAATCTCCAATGCAAAGTACTAGTGCCTTGTTATTGGGTGAATGGAGTCTCTTATTCGGAAGAAAAAGTCGGCAAAGAGGAAGAAGAGATCTTTTTTGAGAGTTAAACCCTTATAAAACTCAACAACAATCCTTCCAAATTGTCTAGCTTGAAAACCAAGATGAACTAGGTGTTGAGTGAAAAATATGTCACATAAATTCTCAACGATTTAATATCAACCAGGGATGCTCGTAAGCTTGTGATGATGCCAGCAAAATATATGCAGGAGTAGGCATCTAACTCTAATCTAAGAAAATTCAATCAAATCC
>ML780236.1:317681-351213 GCA_009831015.1 Picea engelmannii
TGAATACCAACTTGCTAAGCTACCCCATCAATTACCCCAACAGTGGTCAAGTGGATTAGTGTAAGATCCAAGCAGTTATCTGAAATGAAAGAGATCTAATGCATACATAAGAAGGTTATAATGATCAAATATAACACATACCAGGATACCTCAGACCAATTACCTCATGAAGCAAGAGCCTTTTCTGATGCAAACCCAGGCCGGTAGTGATGGAGGCTGGTACTGCTGACAGGACAAGTCTGGCTGAGAAGAAGAAAAGATGGGCCCTCAAGGGCCATGCTCAAGTCAATCTGCTCTCGTACTCCATGTCTAGGACCATGTGGGCCTCGAGACATGATCTCCTAGTTATCCCTAGATATCGGGGATAACAGGCTACAATAGTGTAAAATATCAAACCTAATATGCAAAAATGGAGTCTAGTTATTGTTGTCCCATTTGAATTGTCATATATTGTAGGAGACATCATCATTGGTGCCTCCAACTCTTGGGCTTCCTTTGAGTGCACTAGATCTAAGATTCCTTCGGATCTACTGTCACTACTTGGATAAATGTCCTTTTTCCAAGTGTACGTCTCCTACAAACAACCTCATCTTATATACAAGTAAACCATCCAAATTTGTATTTTAATATGAGACATTACATCAACAAGAAGTTAGAAATCTGAATCAGAAGGTTCAATGTCTAGGAAAATGTCAACAAGTCTAAAACCCTAAAAAATCAATTTTGACGGAAAGTCAATCTCAGAAGTGCAATAGGTGCGCTAGAGTAGGGCAAGTTGATCAATGGTGGAGTTTGTCCCAATCATATTTATAACAAATTCTCAATGAGCTTGACAAAGAAAATTGTGCAGCGACAAATTACATGTGCAACGACAAATCTTAGCAATGTGGCAAATCTCACGATCTTTCTTCCAACAGTTAGACTGTTTTGAAGGTAACCAACTTTGATACCATGTTAGATTTTCATTAGTTTTGTTAATATTAGATTTACCATAGAATTTTTATCTTTTTTTAATATTCAATAAACATATAATGAAATATATAAGCAATAGCTAAACAAGAACAAGAGGACACAGAGATTTATCTTGGGAAAACCCCAAATTCAGGGAAAAAACTCAGCCAAATTTTCTTAGAGAGAATATTCCAATACCACAATGAATAAGCTCTAGTCACAAGAGAAAACTAATAGTGAAGAAACCCTGATAACAAATACATATCTTCTTCTTGTCAAACCCTAGCGAGGGTAGAAAACTGAGTCACCACAGAATTGACACAAGATATGTGCATCACTAGCGCACCACATAACAAACACAACTGATAACAACAAATGAAATTGCTACTGCAACTGCAACTGCTACTATAAATGCAACTGCAACTGGCACAAATCAACTAGGCATCACCACACAATCTTAGTGCAACTCTTCCATAGGTAACATACAAGAGAGATCACCAAGAACCACCAAGAATATCCTTCTCCAACTGGGGTGCACTCTCCAAGAGAACCACAAACCAAAAATAGAGAAACTACATCTGCAACTGCAACTGCAACTTCCTAGCGCATACAACAGAAAAAAAAATTCATGTTTGTACAAATAAACTGACCCAGATTAGTATTTATACTAATCTGGGTGCCTATCTGAGGCCAACTTCTCATTCTAGGTCTTTATTATTTATGTGGGTCGATTTCTCTTCCTGGAAATTATATTTCCACTTTATGATTATTTCATGTGTGTTGAATTCTCTTTTGTGGTATTCTATTTTACTTTATTATTTTCTGGGGTGTTCTTCAAGTGTTAAATGGTATTCCTTTGACTTCTTGGAATTTTCTTCTTCTCTAAGAAAAGTTGTCCAGGAGGAAAATACCTCCCACAACTACCAAAACATCAATACAAAGGTGACGTTACCATCCATGGTTCTAGGTATTCATCATGTGCTAGGGATGTTTCTGAAGGTGAAACATTCATCATCTTAGGCTTCCAATGAGTGGGGTGCATCATCCACCCTATGGGATTTCAAGCCCCTATGAAGGTCCAAGTGGCTTAGTCCCTTCATGAATGTATTCCACCAGGAAAGGTCCCGCAAAGACAATCAAATATGCCCTCAAAGGGTCCACAAGTCACATGTATCATGCCAAGTAATCCACATTTGATAAAAGAACCACTGAAACATGCACATTAAATGCACCCTCTTCAAACTAAACAAATCCTCAAAGACCTTATAAACTTTTCCAAATTTAGGTATGTGAGGGTTGTCATGGTGCCCTAATGGGTAGGTCAATCCCAAAGTCAAGGAGTGTTTCCCAAGAAGACCCTCTCTAAGACATGTAGTGAATATGAGGTGGATGGGGGTAGGAATTTTAGACATGGGGTTCTTGACATATCAAGGGATCATATTGTCTCATTTATGGGTGCCTTTGTGGAGGGTGTGTTGCATCCCTTCGTTTGCAATGCAACATTTTTCCAAGCCATTTATTTGGCTTTATATATTTTTTTGATGGTCCGAACATTGAGTGATATGTGCAAGGAAAGAAAAATAGCATCACAATGCCACTTGAAGTTAGAATAGATTGAGTGCCACATGCATTGGAAATTAAAATACACTGCAATGCATTCCCTCATCAAGTGAAACATTTTATTTATTTTCTTTTTAAAAGGTCCTTCATTTTTATGGAGAAGCGTTTCATTTCTCTTAGGACCTTAGGAAGAGCATCTAAAAGGACAGATTATGGATTTTTACTTTTACATTGCTAGCTACAATAGCTCTAGGCCTTTATCCTCTTCTTCCCATGAAATGAGCTATGAGCCCTTATTGGGGTCAATTAACCCAGAAACCTAATAGATGAGGAAACATAGGGAAAGAGGTGTGGAAAATGGTAAGTATGAGCGAGAATGGTACAATGACCCTTCAGAAAGACCCCCCAGTAGCAATGATTTTCCCGAGGATGACCCACTTACTAGGAAACCATGTCAACCACCAAGGTGAAATAAGGAAAAAGGTATAATTTCCAAGCAAACGTTCCAAAATCTAGAAAGGACCCTTTGCAACATGCTCAAATTCTTCAATTATTAAAGTGACACTTACCATGATATCGAACTTGTTACCTCATGAAGCAAGACCTGTTGTTCTTTCTGGGCCAAGTTGGTGTGGTAGACGTTGTTATGCTACTTGTGATGAATGGTGATGTGTGGTGGAGAGGAGGGGCTCTTCTACTCAATGTGGGATCAACTGGTCATCTGGATCTTGATACTCTGTGTCTTATACCTGCAGACTCTGAGACATCATCTCCTTATTTACCCCTAGGTTGGGGGGGGTAACATTTGGCTCCTACATGGGGACATTTGTTCGTCGTAGAGTGTATGAGAACCTCAACATCTCCTAGTATGAATTGTGCCTACACATACTCAAGCAATATATTAGAGCATTGAGGGGTGGTTAAATCATCCCTTATTCATATAAACAAAACTTCAAAAGCTCAAAATTGACAACTACAAGATTTCTTAAAAGATTTTTTTTTGCATTTTTCAAAATCTTCTAACTAACATGTCAATAATTCAAGAAAATGAAATCACAAAAACTATGCATAATGAAAGAAAGTGATATGTAAAGAAAAACATATAAAATGAATGCAACTAACCTATGATGAACACACAAATGCAATGCGGAAAAGAAAATGAACTACCTACTTGCCTGGGGCTGGAAGCCTGTGGAGATCAGGTCCTGTCTAGATAGGGTCAGAGGATAGATCTATCAACCACTAATGGCATATTCCTCTCGTCCATGGCAGATAAATAGTAAGTACCCTTTTAATATTTATTTTTGGTGACGTAAGGGCCAAGCCACAAAATTTAACTCTTCTTGTTGTACTTTGGTTTTCCCTTTCTTTTATCCCACATGAGTGCAAGGCTACCTTCATCAAATTCAAAATACGGTAGATATTCAATGTAAGGTTGTGTGGGAGGATCTATTTTGAATACATGCTTAATAGTTTGTTCTTTCTCTTGATCCTTCTTTCCCTCATTCATATTTAGTATCTTGATGTATCTCAAGTCCTTTCCTTGATACTTTACACGATTCTCCTTATACTTGTTTGTCTTTGAAAATAGTGTACCAATACAATCCTCTTGTGAAAAAGGTAAATCTCAAGGATCATACTCAATAAATTGAGTTGTCGCGTCATACTCACAATCACTCCAATAGTTGGGGCTATTTGGATCAACCACATGATTCTTTACAACATGTTGACTATATAGAGTCTCAAATTTCCCATCCGCCATAGGGATATGTGCACGAGTGAGGTCCATAATGAGAAAACCACCAAGGGTGGTGTGCCAACTTCTCGATAGAAGCATGCCCCAAGCATTCGATACATTGATCACAACCACATTCATATTGATTTTGATGTGTGGGAAAGCATGCAAGTAAACTCCCACATCTTTTGTGAGACTGTAAACCTTGACTTTGTTTGAATCAATGCCACAAATGTTTCCATAAGGATGGGTTGTCCTCAAACCTAGTTGTATAATGACTTTCAAAGGAATCATGTTTGTTGAAGCCCCAAAATCCAACATACAATTGTTCAAACGAAGACCATTTATGCCCAGAGAAAGATAAAAAGGGGTATTGTCTTCCCTCCGGTTCCCATGATACATAATATTCAAAATTACTAGAGGATCCTATGCTTCATCTTGTATTTCAAATTATTCAAAACTTCTTTCCTTATCAAAGGAATATTGCACATCTTGACCATGGGAACCACCATATTCATCTTTCCAATCATACTAGGCACATCGATATTCAACTAAAAATCCTCATTTGCTGGTACAGGCTGCGAAAGCAGGTCATGAACTAGAGGTGGAGGAGGTGGAGGCACCTCCTTCGTTGTTGGGGAAGGAAAGGATGGTACTTTATTTCTCCTTGAATATGTTAAAATCAATTTTTTCCTCAACCTTTCCTTCAAAGGTTCATCCAATTGGCGCAATATTTCCAACCGAGCATGCCTAGCTGCATGTTTCCTAGCTTCTTCAAATTTCTCTTGCATGAAGTCAATGTATTCATCATCCTAGAGAATTTAAATTGTATCAATTAAGTTCAACTTGTTTGTAAAACCTTGGTCTTCTTCTTCTTTTTCTCTAATACACTCATGTTCCCAATTAGGTTCTTCATAAGGCAAACACCAGGGTGATCCTTCCATGCCAACCATCCCAATAGGATTCAAGGTGTCAAGACTCAGGTGCCTTCGTTTATTGTTGTGGATTTAGTTTCCAACCTATGGTTTCCCTCTGTTGCCTAATAAATTGAGGCCTTGGAGCAGATTGTTGCCTTTCTAAATTCGTCAACCTTTTCATGATCTGATTTTGGCTCTGGATGAACTAGGTATTCATTTGATCAAACTTTTGAGCTAGGAGTGTGATTGGATCCTACACATTTCTGGTTGAAGTCTTCATCTTAGGTTATGTTCTGGCATGAGGGAACTGAAAAGGCTCAATCTTTGAGCCGATAAGACATTCTTCATTCTGTGTAGTATATTCTTTGGCCTTTGCCAAATTTTTAGGCATATTTTCCTTCAAGATAAAACCAAATTGTCCTTCAAAATAATTCAAATAAAGAAGGAGAATGACTGCTTCTGGCAGGAACAAGTCCTTCGATATCTAGAAGTACAAGTTATCAAATCTAGCATCAAATTCCTTCACTGTTTCATTCTCTTTCTTTTTGATTTGGTTGAATTGCATCAATAACATTCCGTTATCCTTCTTTGTTGTCCATCTACCTTTGAAAAACTTTGTGAGTTCCTCATATGATTGTAAATGATTGTCAGTGTAACACATCCACTGTGGCAATCAAAACTTTTTGGCTTTCTTTCCTTCTTTTCACCGAGGAAAGAAATTCCCCAAATCACGGTGCATGTATTCCCCTTTCTCTCTTGTCTTTCGAAGGGTCGAAATACGAAATGGATCTAACCGCTTAATGCGATTAACAATGACCCAGATTAAGTCCGGGCACTTTACCCTTCAGGATTTCGCATACCGGAGTTTTGGGGAATGCGATGACATGAGGTCTCACATTTGGGTTTCCCGGGAGCCGAAACTCCAAAAACGCCAGCTCTAAACATGCTTCACTATTTCGGGGTTTCCTCCATCAGGATTTCGGGATATGCAACGATAGGAGGTCTCGCACCTGGTTTTCCCAGGAACCAAAACTCTGAATCCTACATACATGTATATATATGTCTCTCAGCCCATTTCGGGAATTCACAAACTAGGTTTTCGGGACTGGCGATCACAAGCAAACTTACCATTAGGTATCTCGAGTGATGAAATACCGAAACACCCTATCTCATCCGTGCTATTATTATTTCGGGGTTTCTCATGTCGAGATTTAGGGATGTGCGCAGACAGGAGGTCTCGCACTTCGGTTTCCTGGGAGCTGAAACTATGAAACCGATATTCATTTCTAAGCTCATTTCGACATTTCTCCTTTCAGGATTTCGCGTTATAAAATGTCAAGGGGTTCATGCCCTTCGACACTCTGGAAGCCGAAACACCGAGGTATCAGATTTATGCGCACTAGGCCATCTCAGGGTTTCTCATGTAGTAGATACTCAGAACAAAACTGTCCTTTGGGGGGGGGGGTCTTGGGTACCGAAACGCCAAAACATAGATCCAAGTCACATTATGCCATATCAGGACTTCGTAAGTCAGGATTTTGGGACTTGCGAGTACCAGGGAATACGCCCTTGAGTATTCCGATTTCCAAAATGCCGAAATATTGTAACATATCCGCGTATTTTCCTTTCGGGATTTCACCCATTGGGATTTCGGGATTGGCGTGTACAAGGGACTTGCCTTTAGGTATCCTGGGTGTTGAAATACCGAATCTTCTTAACTTGTCCACGCCCCGTCATTTCGGGGTTTCGTATGTTGGGATTTCGTGAGTCATGAGGACAAGGTTTCTTACCCTCTGGTCTCTCGGGTGTCGAAATGCCGAAATGCTTACCACCCACCATGTGTACTCTACAATTGGATGGTCCATGCATTTCCATGGGTCTTGGGACTGACGGTCCCGATTTCTTCGTTACTTGCGAAGGTTAAAAAGGGGTTAAGGCATTATCGCCTGCGTTCCTTCATTCAATTTTATGGTCGTAACAGACCTCAGATCCTCTGAAGGGATCTCATTCGTGCATTTAGCAAGAGGGAGGGTATCCTGGGTACCGAACCACATAAAGGTCCTAACTCATCCACACACTGTCATTTTGGGATTTTGTGGGTCAGGGTTTCGGGACTTGTGAGTGCGAGAGAACTCGCACATAGATACTCTGGGTGTCGAAAACTTCGAAAACTCCTAACTTACCCCCATGCTAATATTTCGGGATTTTGCAAGTCAGGGTTTCGGGACTTGCGAGTGCAGGGGAACTCGCCCTTGGGTATTCCAGGTATCGAAATGTTGAAGTCTACGAGGACCATTCTCCCTCGTGCAAGATTTTAAGACTTAAACTATAACATCTTCCTTCGGGTCCTGAGACAATTTTCACTAGGTTTGAAGACCAGACTGGAAGGTCTTCTAGAAGGTAAGGGAGTGGTCTCGAAAGGGTGCCTTTGTGGGGAAATCTATCCAAGGCATCAGGTAAGACAAATACGGGAACAAATCTCCCGAGAACAGACTTGAAATTTGTATTAGTTCAATATATATATATATATATATATATATATATATATATATATATCCATACGTGGTCTTTCCAATAAAAGCATGCATCCATTATTTTTGATCCAAATGCCATACAGACAGTCTTATACTGAAACCATTCATAATTGCACAGACTATGAGCATACATGTCAGCATCTAAATTTCAAGATACAAGATATAAAACACTTATTAGAAAAACACCAAATGTGATGCAACTGCTGAGAGGGGTGCTCGTTTCCACCCAACCGTAGGCTCAATGATTCCAAAGGGATTTACAGGGAAAACATTATGTGCTTTTACTGTGGGAGGAAGTGCTAGCCTATAGGCTACAGGTCCCACTCTATCTAGAACCTCGAAGGGTCCACAATACCGAGGTGCCAACTTGGCACAAGCTTCCATTTTCAGGGAACTCTTCCTGGGCCTAACTCTGAGATATATATGGTCTCCTGTTTTGAACTCTCTTGGAGTTCTCTTTTGGTCGGCATAAATTTTTTGTTGGTTCTGAGCGACCTTCAAGTTTTGTTTTATCTAAGTCACTTGTTGTTCCATTTCTTTTAACATGTCGGGTCCAAAATAAATTATGTTTACGAGATTACTCCAATTGACAAGAGTGTTGCACGACCTACCATAGAGGACTTCGAAGGGACTCATCTTTAAGGATTCTTGGTAGCCACTGTTGTATGCTAATTCCACCAGTGGCAGGTAGTCTTCCCACTTCTTGGGTTGATGCATTACATGCATTCTTAACATGTCTTCTAGTATTTGGTTTACTCTTTCTGTCTATCCGTCGGTTTGAGGGTGATAGGCAGTGCTAAACAACAACTTGGTCTCTAAATCAACCATCAGTGATTTCCAAAAGTTGGAAGTGAACTTCGTGTCTCTGTCAGATGTGATCTCTTTCGGCATACCATGCAGTCTGAATATCTCTTTCATGAATACCTGAGTGATGTCTATTTCCTTGCAAGTCGACTTGATGGGGATAAAGTGAGTGGACTTGCTCAATTTATCCACCACTACCATGATGGTGTCATTTTGTTTGGTCGAGGTTGGTAATCTGGTGATGAAATCCATGGAGATGGTTTCCCATTTCCATTCCGGGATTGGTAGAGGTTGTAATAATCCTGTTGGGTGTCGGTGTTATGATTTTACCTGTTGGCACTCTATGCATTTGGCTAAGTACTCGGCTATGTCTTTCTTCAACCCAGGCCAGTAGAATTGTTTCGTGGTGGCCGTGATCATCTTCTGGTATCCTGGATGACCAGTATAGGGTCTTTTATGTAGTTCATCTAGTATGAACCTCTTCAAGTCACCACAATCTGGAATGTACAATCTGCTTTGGTAAGTGAGCAGACCTTCTTCCATCATCTGGTAGTCTCCATACTTTATCCCTGTGGGTTCTTTCTGTAGGTACGCGGTCACGGTCTGGAAGAATGGATCTGTTCCTTGTGCATTTCTAACTCTTTCTTTGACATCAATCTTACAGGTGCTCACCGCTGCCAGGTGAATTGTTTTCATACTTTGGCTAAGGGCATCAACCACCCTATTTTATTTTCCTTTAATATGTTTGATTTCAAAATCAAACTCGCTGAGGAGGGCCATCCACCTAGCTTGTCTAGCGTTGAGATTTGGTTGGTCAAACAGATATTGCAATCCATAGTGGTCTGTCATAAGTACAAATTTTCTTCCCAGGAGGTAATTCCTCCACATTTTCAAGGCTTGCACTATGGCAGCCAACTCTAGATCATGGGTCACATAGTTGATTTCGTGCTCATTCAATTTTCGGGATTCATAGCAGACCACACTTCCCCCTTGCATAAGGACTCCTTCGAGCCATTCCTTACAGGCATCTATGCACACGAGGAAGTCAGCGTCAGGATCAACGATCTTCAACACGGGTGCATGGGTCAGTAGATGTTTCAAT
Organism: Picea engelmannii; assembly: GCA_009831015.1. Classification (NCBI taxonomy): domain Eukaryota; kingdom Viridiplantae; phylum Streptophyta; class Pinopsida; order Pinales; family Pinaceae; genus Picea; species Picea engelmannii. The sequence continues at coordinate 327,285 of ML780236.1, forward strand.
GTTTGAAATCTTTCTTCACATTTCTGTGTCCACATGAATTTTGTCCCCTTCTTCTGGAGGGCAGTGATTGGACAACCAATCTTGGAGAATCCTTTTATAAATCTCCTATAGTATCCTGCTAATCCCATAAAGGATATGATATCCAAAATGTCCTTTGCGGTAGGCCATTCCATGATAGACCTGATTTTGTCAGGGTCTACTGCTACTCCTTCTTCAGATAGAACATGGCCTAAGTAATGTATTTGCTTCTGGAAGAATTCACATTTGCTGAATTTGGCATAGAGCTGATGTTCTCTTAGCACTTGCAGCACAATCCTAAGGTGCTCTTCATGCTCTTCCCTATTCTGGGAGTAAATTAATATATTGTCAATAAAAACCAACACAAATTTGTCTAGGAATTTGTTGAGTACATTGTTCATCAAGCACATGAAACTGGCAGGGGCACTGGTTAACCCAAATGGCACTACCACGAACTCATAGTGACCATACCGTGTCCGGAAAGCAGTTTTATGGATGTCTTCACTCTTAATTCAGACTTGATGGTATCCCGACCTCAAGTCAATCTTTGAGAAAATAGGTGCACCCCCCAATTGATCGAACAAGTCATTGATGTTGGGCAAGGGGTACTTGTTCTTTATGGTTACCTTATTGAGTTGTCTATAATCTATACACAGTCTAAGGGTACCGTCCTTCTTCTTCACAAATAGGACTGGTGCTCCCCATGGAGACATGATGGGCCAGATATAGCCCTTATCCATCATTTCTCTTAATTGTAATTTGAGTTCAACTAACTCGGGTGTGCTCATCCGGTAGGGTGTCCTAGACACTGACATCGCTCCCGGTGCAAGTTCTATCGAGAAGTCTATGTCTCTTCTTGGAGGTAGACCCGATACCTCTTCCGGAAACACATCTTAGTATTCTCTCAGGGTAGGGTGGTCTTCGAGGCTTGATTTGTCATCTTCAATAGTTTTCAACACCTGTATTGCATATAGGGGACATCCTTTTCGACAATACTTTCTCATTTGTAGAGCTGATATTTGTCTCACCGAGACAGGTTTTTGGATCCCTTGAAGGGTTATCCCTTTCCCTTCTTTACTTACACATTCTAAGGTTTTATGGTAACAGTCCAATCTGACTTTATGGGCAGCTAGCCAGTCCATACCAATCAACAGATCATACGATCCCAGGGGTAATATGTTAAGGGTTGCTTGGGTGGGGAATTCACCCAACATTAATTGGCAGGTTGGTATGACCTCTGCTACCCTTCTTTTGGTGCCAGTGGCTAACTGTACCAACCATGGATTGGTATGTGTTTTTGGCTATAGTTTACACTTATCAACAACTTTAGGGGCTATATAACTCAAATTTGAACCAGGGTCAATCAAAATAGAAACTAGATGGTTGGAAATCATACCTTCTATTTCCACCACTGAAGCTTGGTAGTCAGCTTGGTTATTGTCCAAGGCTGCATAAATTTGCGGCACACTCCTGGCCAGATCATTGATGGTGGTAGCTTCTTGGATGTTATAAATTCTCTGACTATTCTGTTGTCAGTGTGGATAGTTTCTCAGTAGATGTTCTTCTCTACAACCCCATCATTTCAAAGGTTCTCTCTTTGGGTTATCAGTCTTCACTGGTATGGATCTAGAAGTTTTATTTCCACCCAAGGAGGGAAAATTTTGTTGGTGTACACTCCGGGTTGGGAAGTTCATTCTTGGGTTCTTCTTATAGTTCTTAAATCCTGGGGATTTAATCCCCTTTTTCTGAAATCTCGAACTGTTCTTCTGCTCCCATCCTTCATGAGGTTCTGTTCGATGTCCAAACTGTTCATGAAAATAGGTTGCTTTTTGGATAGTGCCTTCTAGGGTCTTTGGCTCATCAAATTCAATTCTGTTCCAATAGTCTTTAGGTAGTCTGCTGATGAAGCATTGCACCTTTGCCTTTTCTTCTTTTATATAAGGTACATACCTCAACAAATCGAGGAATTTGTTGACATATTCTTCTATAGTGAGTTGCTCCAGTTTGAGTTCATAAAACTCCTTAGTCTTCTCGTTGAAATATTTTTCTGACAAATACTTCTTCCAGAAGTATTTCTCAAATTTCTCCCAAGATGAGTCCTCTTCGCGAACCCCTTTCACATTCTTAAGGTCTTCCCACCAAATAGAAGCCTTTCCATTCAAGTTGAAGGTGCCTACTCGGGCCTTCAAATTTTCTGAGAAGTCATGGACTCTGAAATACTTCTTTAGTCCAAGCAGCCATGCCTCTGCCTCCTCTCCCTTCTTTATTTCACCGTCGAAGGAGGGTAGTTTGTCCTTCCTGAATTATTCAAATTTATGACCCTTGGAAATCTTTCGCTTCTTCTGTCTTCTTTGGGAATAAGAACTAGTTCTGCTACTACAAGAGCACTCCGAACCGCCAGCTTCCTTCCCAGAGGAATCGTCCACCGCTTGTCCTTTACCTTTGGGGTATACCTTTTTTGAGGTTCTCCTCTCAGTGTGGCCACTGATATGACCATGTTTCTGTGTCTCAAGTTCATGCTGCATTTGTCTTTGTAGGTCAGATAAGATCTACAGTAAAACTGCATTAATCTCTGTTTGTTTCTCTTGTTCTTTCATCATCGTCTCATTGTCAGCCTTGCAGCTTTGTAATTCGACCATGAGGCTCCTCACGGTCTCAGCTAGATCTGGAGGGGTCCCTATTGCCCTCCTTTCGTCAGACTCTTCATCTCTATTGTGGGAGCCTTCCCCCACCTCTTGGTGAGTCACCATTCTATGCGTCTATAGTTTCCCGTGGCTGATTGTCTGCTTGGGTGCAGAAGACAAACGCTGGTTGTTAGTCAATATTTAGTCACATTCATAACCCGTGCATAATTCATATTTTCTTTCACATGCATGCACACAATTGGGGTTTTCATTTTGAACTTTGACCTTTTGATTTAGGGGGTTAAAATAGAGGGTTACTCCTTTTTGGAGTGCTTTGAATGGAGCTTCTGCGCAACTTGTTCATGAGCCCAAACAGGCCAAGTGTTGTAACCATGCTTTGATACCAATTTGTAACACATCCACTACGGGAATCGAAACTTTTTGGCTTTCTTTCCTTCTTTTCACCGAGGAACGAAATTCCCCAAATCGCGGTGCATGTATTCCCCTTTCTCTCTTGTCTTTCGAAGGGCCGAAATCCGAAATGGATCTAACCGCTTAACGCGATTAACAGCGACCCAGATTAAGTCCGGGCACTCTACCCTTCAAGATTTTTCATACCAGAGTTTCGGGGAATGCGATGACAGGAGGTCTCACATCTGGGTTTCCCGGGAGCTGAAACTCCGAAAAAGCCATCTCTAAACATGCTTCACTGTTTCAGGATTTTGGGATATGCAACGACAGGAGGTCTCGCACCTGGTTTTCCCAGGAACCGAAACTCTGAATCCTACATACATGTATATATATTTCTCTTAGCCCATTTCGGGAATTCGCAAACCAGGTTTTCAGGACTGGCGAGCACAAGCAAACTTACTGTTAGGTATCCCGGGTGATGAAATACCGAAACACCCTATCTCATCCATGCTATTATTATTTCGGGGTTTCGCGTGTCGGGATTTCAGGATGTGCGCAGACAAGAGGTCTCGCACTTCGGTTTCCCGGGAGCCGAAACTCTGAAACTGATATTCATTTCTAAGCTCATTTTGGCATTTCTCCTTTTGGGATTTCGCGTTATAAAATGTCAAGGGGTTCATGCCCTTTGGCACTCTGGAAGCCGAAACACCGAAGTATCAACTTTATGTGCACTAGGCCATCTCAGGGTTTCACATCTAGTAGATACTTAGAACAAAACTGTCCTTTGGGGGGGGGTCTCGAGTATCGAAACGCCAAAACATAGATCCAAGTCACACTATGCCATATCGGGACTTCGTAAGTCGAGATTTCGGGACTTGCGAGTACCAGGGAATACGCCCTTGAGTATTCTAATTTTCGATGCCGAAATATCGTAACATATCCGCGTATTCTCCTTTCGGGATTTCACCCATTGGGATTTCGGGACTGGCATGTACAAGGGACTTGCCTCTAGGTATCCTGGGTGCCGAAATACCGAATCTTCTTAACTTGTCCACGCCCCGTCATTTCGGGGTTTCGTATGTCGGGATTCGCGAGTTGTGAGGACAAGGGTTCTTACCCTCTGGTCTCCCGGGTGTCGAAACTCCGAAACGCTTACCGACTGCCACGTGTACTCTACAGTTGGACGGTCCATGCACTCCCATGGGTCTTGAGACTGACGGTCCCAATTTATTCATTACTTGCGAAGGTTAAAAAGGGGTCGAGGCATTATCACCTGCGTTCCTTCATTCAATTTTATGGTTGTAACAGACCTCAGATCCTCCGAAAGGATCTCGTTTGTGCATTTAGAAAGAGGGAGGGTATCCTAGGTACCGAACCACCTAAAGGTCCTAACTCATTCACATGCTATCATTTCTGGATTTTGCGAGTCGGGGTTTCGGGACTTGCGAGTGCAAGAGAACTCACACCTAGATACTCCAGGTGCCGAAAACTCTGAAAACTCCTAACTTACCCCCACGCTAATATTTTGGGATTTCACAAGTTGAGGTTTCAGGACTTGCGAATGCAGGGGAACTCGCCCTTGGGTATTCCGGGTACCGAAATGCCGAAATGTTGAAGTCTACGAGGACCATTCTCCCTTGTGCAAGATTTTAAGACTTAAACTATAACATCCTCTCCTCCTTCGGGTCCTCAGGCAATTTTCACCAGGTTTGAAGACAAGACTGGAAGGTCTTCTAGAAGGTAAGGGATTGGTCTCGAAAGGGTGCCTCTRTGGGGAAATCTATCCAAGGAATTAGGTAAGATAAATACGGGAACAAATCTCCCAAGAACAGACTTGAAATCTGTATTAGTTCAATATATATATATATATATATATATATATATATATATATATATATATATATATATTCACATAAGCCATACGTGGTCTTTCCTATAAAAGCATGCAACCATCATTTTTGATCCAAACGCCATACAAATAGTCTTATACTGAAACCATTCATAATTACACAGACTATGAGCATACATGTCAGCATATAAATTTCAAGATACAAGATATAAAACACTTATCAGAAAAACACCATATGTGATGCAACTGCTGAGAGGGGTGCTCGTTTCCACCCAACCGTAGGCTCAACGATTCCGAAGGGGTTTACCACTAGCCACCCCCGAGCTGAGACCACGATGCTTGAGACTCTCTATCTCTATTCTTCAGCGATCGAGAATGAAGGTTACTCCCCTTCTTTTCTACTATCACTCACTTTGTATTTTTGTTCCAGAGTTCTTTCGATCTTCTCCTATGATCTCCCCCTCGTGCCCCCCCCTTTCCACACCTTTTAATTGCCTTTTCTTTTTCAGTGAGGTTGCGCGTGGCACGAATTTCCCCGTGGTGGTCAGGTCTGAGGCCTCCATGGATGGGCGGTTCACCCCCATCCCTCATTAAATCATGAGGAGCCTCTTCACCTACCAACCTGGCGAGTAATTCATTTCGGGGCCAGCGAGCCGCTCTTAGTTCTCTGGGCCAGTGAAGACCAAATACGGTATTGGTTTCAATGGAAGTTAAGGCCACCATTCCAGGTGCCTTCCACCACCTTTCTTCAACCATCGTGGTCTCTTTTTCCGTACATCCCCCTGCCAGTAGTCCTGTAACATATATATATATATATATATATATATATATATATATATATATATATATATATATATATATATATATATATATATATATATATATATATATATATATATATATATATATATACACACACATACACATTCGTCGACCTTGTATACTAAGGTCCATTCAAATCACACATTCACATCTTTGAGTTTTCCATAGTTCTTGGCCAATATAGTTATTTTTACAGACTAGGGGAAACAGGGTGTTACAATTCCCTCCCCCCTAAAGGAACATCGTCCTCAATGTTCTATCTATCATCATGACATGTATGTACAGAGGTAAACAAAATTGGATATGCCTGTTTCATGGCATCCTCCATTTCCCATGTAGCCTCATTTGGGCCAAAATGTCTCCATTGCACCTTGACCTGTGCAATGGTTCGGTTCCAGAGCGGGGTTTCCTTTCTGTCCAGTATGCACCTTCTTTTCTTGGTCACAAGGTTACTTTTCTAAGATTTTGGAGATTATAAGGGAATACAAACCCACTAATACCATCATAATTGTCTTGTAATAATTTGTTGTAGAAAGGAATACTAGGAGTAAAAAGGTTTACACCCTCTTGGGGTTTTCCTTAGCTAGTTTTGCTCAACTTGGGGAGTAAAAGGGATTACACCCCCAAGGAGGTAGCATAGCTAGTTCTTTCATATTTAAAGACTCCATAACCCAATAGTTAAATGCACTAATATATTGCATTGGAGAAATAAAATCATTGCATTGGGATACGTAGAATTACGAGATATTGAAATTGTTTAAGTTGGAATCTTTTCTGCATGCTAAAAGTTTGTGAAAGCCACTAGGGCGTTTTGATTAGTCAAGGATATCTTGCTACTATTCAAAATTTATTCTACAACCATTAGGTCTGCAACAAACCCTAATCAAATCTCTAAATAACTCAGAATTCAACTGCTAAATTGCCAATAATTTACTCCTACAATCTACTAGTCTCAGTGCATTTCTTTTGGGTGGATTACTTGTGATTTTTTGTGGTTGATTTTTCTGCGGTAATTTTTTTTTCTACAACCATAAGGCTGCAATTATATCTCTGCAATAATTGTCTATAATTGTTATAGGAAAATCCCCCTGTGGACAAGTGGATTCCCTCTTGAACCCTAAATCTCTAAGATCAAGACAGAAAGGTGCTAACTTTGGTCACTGACAACCCTTTAAACCTAACTAAACTAATCTATAGAGAAGAGAAAGAAGATGTACCTTTTTATGATGTTTGTCCTTGCCTAGTTCCAAGTTGAGCTCTGATCCACAAGCTCTTCAACATGTCCTACAATCCAATCAAATACAAAGCATGCTTCCTATTCTACTACGATTAGTCTGAAACTAGATCTATCCATTACAGACAAGTTCATGTAGGCATATACAATATTGAAGGAAACAGGCCAAACACATGTATTAATGAGAACTTGATAGAAATACTTACAGACCTTTGATGTAAATGCAACAACCTCACCAAGATCTCCTTGTCCAACCCCTTGCTCAAATGATCCACAAACAAAATGACTATGCTACACTGATTATCTCCCTTATGAGATCATAAGTTTGATTCCTTCAATGTCCTCTCAATACCACTTCTCATGATATCATAAGTTTGGTATCTCTAAAACTCTCTTTCTTTCACCATGAGAAGGCCTCCTTATATAATCTTGGAGATACCCAACCACCTTAGAGATTTTTGGGATATGTTGAGGATCCTTATCCATCAATTATGGATCTTCCCTAAGATCTAGCCTTGACCTCAGATTCGAATCCAACCAACTCCAAAGATGAGGGGGATTTTTCCCTGATTTTCTTAACAACCCAAGATTTCCTCAAACAACCCAATGCTCCCCCAGAATGGGGCACAGAGTGTTGCAACGCTCCCCCAAAGGAGGGCCAGGAATGCTGGCACTCCCTGACAATGGGTAGGGGAGCGTTGCCCAAAATTTATTCAAAAAATCCCAACGCTCCCCCAGAAGGGTGCACAGAGTGCTGGAGCACTCCCCCAAAGAAGGTCAAGGAGCATTGGCACTCCCTCATAGTGGGTAGGCGAGTGTTGGCCTTCAAAAATGAATTTTGAGTGGTCTTTTTCATGGTAAAACCTTTGTACTCTTTGTCATGTGATTTCTCCTTCTTAAACCATTCTTTGAAGTTTCCTTGTGATTTCGTTCGATACATGACATAGGAAAGATGACCATATGATGTCTGCAACACTTGCAACACTTATGTCTAAAATACGACACGTGTAACGCTTGTAATGATGACAATAGGTCATCATTGAAATGAGTAATTTTGATGTGTAACAGATTTCCCCCCAAAGTGAGAAGTTGGAAGACGTGATGACTGAAGTACTTTGTAGACTTTTTCGAGAAAGGGTATGGACTCGGAGAACCTGATAGAAGTTGCACACAACCATCAAACAAATATTATGATATGTTTCAAACCCAAGGAAGACATACCTATGCTTGGGTGATAAAGACTTGCAAAGTATGGCCACCATAAAATACACTGCGGATCCATAATTTTATTAACAAAAAGGTATAGCCACCCAAGATACAATGTGAATCTATACTTCCATGACATGAACTGATCGTAGCCATGAAAAATACATAGTGGATCTACGAGATGACAAGACATAGCCAGGGACCAATACAAAGTGGATCTATGTGATAGTATATGTGTCAATATTCAAGAGAAACTCCATCGCAACCTGGGCAAAGTATATACCAGAGTGATCACTCAACCCAGGGTATTCTTACCGATCCCAATGCAGTACGAGTATAACCATGTGAATAGATTTCCTAATGTTGAACATGGAAGAAACCACTTGATTACCAGTCAATGAGGTAAACCGTTAACAAGTGCGAGGGAAATCACCATTGATGTCAATGATTCCCAAGGTACCCTAGTACATTCCAGTGAATGTGAATAGATGAGATGAAGTTGAGCATTCGTGGAATCACCTGATCAGGGGTCAATGATGTAAACCCACTGTCAGAAGAGAGGAGGCCGACCATTGAGGTATGTAGGTCCCAAGGTACTAACTGGTTTCTAAGTCTAGTTCCCGGATAATGTGTTGAGGTCGATAGGAATAGACTCGTCACAGGAGGGCCTTGGTGTATCCCCCATCAACAACACGAAACTAACATAGAGATGTAAATTGGTAGATCAAATGAACATGGATTGACATGGGTATTAAAACAGGATATTTGTGATGGTTGACTCTCGAGGTAGATACTTCCCTTGAACAATGAGGCACAATAGTAGAAACATGGACCAAAACATGATGATGCAATGGACACTATGAATTTTGTCAGGTGACCCAAAGGAGTAAATAAACTCAGAGGATTGGTTCAGTGTAGAGTTTTAGCGGATTAAAATGTATGCAAAGACAAAGTGTCGTTTTCAAGGGCGACTGTAAGAGTGACTGGTGATGTTTTCAAAAACTTCTTGGCTTGCTACCTTCAAATTCCCCCCCCATCCAGATAGATGAATTCCTATTTTTAATTTAACGAGCTCGAGGAGGGTAACATATGCTCGATATAACTCACCTTCGGTAAGTCTCTCTTCCTTTGTTTAATGAACTAGAAGAAGTAAGGGTTTGGTCCTGTATGGTCCCTTCAATGTATGATTGTTTAACGAGTCCAGAGAAGGTAAACTCAATGATTTTTCATGTTTAGAGAGTTTGAAAAAGAACTTAAAGGCAACTCCAAGGTTTTCCTTTTTTTGTAATGTTATTCTCGCGAGGTTGAAAAAGAGATAAATTATCACTCGAAAGATGTCCTTTCAAACCTTTTAATGAGTGGGAAAGGAAGAAAGATCACTCGACAATCTTTTCATGTTTAGAGAGTCTGAAAAGAGCTTAAAGACAACTCCAGGGGGTTCCTTTTTCGTGTATCCATGTGAGTCCAAAAAATAGATAAACATTTACTTGGTGCGTTCTCGTGTTTTTTCGAGCGTGAGAACGAACAAAGATCATGCTCGTTAATGCGACAAGATAAAAATCGAACAAAACTGCTCTGAAACCTGCCAATAATGATAAAAATGCACACCAGGGTATTAATAATGCCTCCAAAATATATCTCAAAACCCAAAATAACTATGTTTTAGAAAAAATGAAATTTTATAATAGTAAAATAGGGTCAAAATGTCTTTTACCAATTCATTTGTGCAAAGATTTTTAGTAATGGAGAAATTGAGCTTTGGAGGGTGATTCTTGTGGTCATTGATGCCAGAGCTACGATCATCTATTTCTATTGCCGTATGGATCAGGTTGGTACTCTTTTTCTTTCCTTCAATTTGTATGGTTTACATTTTAGTTTTGGGTAATAATTAGGCTTTAAAAATGATGCCCTGGGAGGTCTCAAGCGCCGAAAAGGGCTCGACGCTCTGCTAGAATGCTAGGGGGAGTGCTTCCCGATTTTCCAATGCACCTCCAAGCCTAGTGAAAGGGTGCTAGTGCTTGGTTGAAGGAGTGAAGGAGGCGCTACCCAAAAATCACAAAAATGCCCAAAACCTCGGTGCTCTTCTAAAAGGTTAGGAAGAGCGTTTTGAAAAAATGAGAATGCCCTGGTGAGCCCTTTATATGAGTGTTGGCGATCTGATGGGAGATTAAATGGAGCGATGACATCATAAACAAAGCAAAAAATTATTTTTTAAGTTTTTATTGCCCCAAATTTTATCAATGTAACATGACTAATGCTCTTTGATTGATGATGATTGTAGGCAAATTTGGCGAAAGTCATGATCGAGTGAAAATAAAGAGAGCATGAACTCAATGATGTGGCTGCCTTGGAAAGTCCCCGATAAAGGGCCACATTGAGGAACTGCGGTCTCCTCAAGTTCTTTAAGATGCAAAAGATGAAGAAGGAAATTCTCCTTCTCGCGTACATGATCGGGTTGTGGAACACTACGGAGCAGGGGTTCCAAATTGGGACACAACTGCTTACCATTGAGTTGGAGGATGTGTATTTCCTGACTGACCTCTCAAAGAGAGGAGCTCCTGTGATCTTATCTAGACAAAGGGCACTTCCCGTGCCTGTACAAGAGTACTTGGAAAATCATTGTGTCTGAGGATCGAGTTTGGTGGGAGGTAGAATTGCAATAAAAGATGTCATAGATCTACGTCTTCGGTCTATTCTATTTTCCATCACAACTTTAGCATGGATTACCAGCTCGCACTTGGTTTTGAGATCGCAGGTGGCTTATGGTTTTTAGTGTTTAGATCCAATTGTGTTCAACTGGAGTGCAACATTCCTTCAAAATGTGAAGGAGCAGATTTTGAGATGTCGGACAGGGCAACAAAAGCAGTTTGGATATGGTTCATTTCTGATTTCATTATTCCTAGAACACATTCCTCATATGCAACCACAGATTGTACTTGCAGTACGACCGATGGGTGAACCACGTATGGAACACTGGACAAGCCTATCTCTGAGGTTGGGAACAGTGTCAGAGCTCATATTTATAGGTGACTTCTTTGCTTGGATGAGACACCAGTTGATCGTTATATAGGACTTCCCATACACCGGAGTGGACTTCTGGGGGAGCATGGACCTGGTTCTTCTAGATGGAATGGTCTGGGACACGTCAGGTGAGAAACCAAAACAATATTGTCAAGTGTTTTTTGATTTTAAAGTTTATATTATTTTTTTGGGGCACCTATAAGAGTTTTTAAAAGACGTATCATTTCATTGTGCAGATAGGGGAGCAACACATCCGGTAGAGATACCGACATTGGGGCACCACATAGATTATCATATAGCAGTAGATCACGAGTTAGAGGCAGGGGGTCTCTGAGAGGTTGAGAGAAACCTTTGTGGTCTCACGATGAGTGTCCCTCCTCTTAGGAGACAGAACATACCCTTGCATCTGTAGAGACATACAGTGGGAGTCCCTCAGGGTATTAACTCCTTACTGAGACGAGTATCCTGTGAGGTAGTGTGCTACTCAGAGCACAATGTGATGCAGGAGGACTAGGACCTCTTTGATTTTTTTTGAATAGTCTATATGACGTTGTTATGGGCATGAGGACCAACATTTTTCCCTTCTATGTACTTTTTGATGTAATCAAACATTTTCTATCATGTCGTATATATATACATATCTGATTTTTTATGATGCCAAATGATGTTTGCAAATAATGATGTCTTTTTGTGATGCGTTTAATTTACATGTGATGTATGATTTATTTCCTTTATGAAACCTCATCTATGTGTGAGATACCAATCCATGATGTAATTGGCTAACGAATATGAATTTTTATTAAGTCCTCTTGGTATGTATCTATATTCGATAAAATCAAACATTATTTCAAGACGATGAACTCGTAGATGGAGACGCAACATGATAGGATTGTGAATGGCGTAGATTCGATTAAGTTGACAGACCACAAGTTGAGAGTCTAGGTTAATGATCATATGAGATATACCTAGGGAGGAGGCTTCGGTTAAAATTCCAATGACAACCTGATATTCTTCCATGTTAGTTGTCAATCCTAAGAAAATACCTCCTGAACTCACCAACTTGTCAGAGTGGTAAATGACCCAAGATGCAAAAGAAATGTTTTGGGTGTGTCGACTAGCGCCATCCGCAAACCCGACAAATATAGGAAAGGAAGATGTCATCTTCGCACACAAACACAAGACAAAGTATAAGCGACTAAGGAAAAACTTGTTTACACAAGAGAAAAAGACACACCAAACTAAAAATACAATAGTGTACAAAGCACACATGTTAGATGTCCTATGCATAGTACTTCTTAAGGTAAAGCCCATTTTAGGGATCACCCAGGAAGATTCCATCATAGTCAACTAGCGCGTAGGCACCTCTATGTAAAACACGTTTCACGATGTAAGGACCATGGAACAAAGTTTCTAACTTGCTTGTCCCTAACTTATCATGAGCCTGGTCATAAACGAGGACTAGGTCTCCTTCTGCAAAAGTACGAGGGTGGACGGATTTTTCATAATGATTCTTTATCCACTTTTGAAGTGTCTCGTTAATGAGAGCGACATCATGATGTGTTTCATCCAACCTGGTCAGATGTAAGAAGCATTCTTCTTCAGTAGAAGTGTGAGGCAGGAGTTCTACTTTGATTTTCAACGAGGGAATTTCGTACTCAATTGGTAAAACAACTTCTATGCCATATACTAACTGGAAATGAGTGAATCCAGTAGCAATTTTCATTGAGGTATGGTAATCCTAGAGAGCAGAGAAAAGTTGTAGATGCCAAGATGTCTTATTTTCCCCTACCATACGTTGAATCATGGTTTTTAGGACATTGTTGATGGATTCAACTTGTCCATTTGCTTGAGGATAGTATGGGGATGAGTTCTCATGGTGAAAACCCAACTTGGCATTCAACTCACTCATCATCTGGTTTTGAAAGTGTGAACCATGATCAGTGACACTTTCTTGTGGAACACCAAAGTGAGTGATGATGTGGTTGAAGAATAAAAGAGTTGTAGTACGACCATTATTCAGAAAGGTAGGAATAGCCTCAACCCATTTTGTGAAGTAATCAACGACGACGATGATGTAACCGTGCCCCGGGCTGAGGTAGGCTTACACTGCATGGAATCAATGCCCCATTTGGCAAAGGGGTTGATGGAAATAATGGAATGTAGTGGAGCGGGGTGGGTGCATGCCTTTTTGTGAAAAACTTGGCAGGGTGGGCATTTTTGGACTGCCTCAATACAATCTTTAAAAATAGAGGGCCAAAAGTAGCCGACACGTAAGATTTTATGAGCTATAGCCATCCCATAAAGATGACTGCCACAGGCTCCAAGGTGACAGTCATTAAGGATGTGTTTAGCCTCTGCATGAGTCAAACATCATCGCATGATAGTATCAATACCACGACGATACAAAGTTTCACCGAGGATACGTCGACATTCTTCACGAGAGATATCGGGATGAAAATGTTGGGTCTGAAGATAAAGGAGGATATCTCCATACCAAGGATCGAACATGCTGATGAGGAATAGAGTTTCATCGGGGAGAGAATCTATGGGCTCAGTATCTTCATCAGCATGGGGAAGATCGCAGATAAGCTCCGTAAACACTAAGGATTTTTTAGCTTTGGACTTAGCAAACTCAATATTGAATTCCTGAAGGATGACGATCCATTTGAAATATTTGCCCCCAAGAACTAGATGTGTCAGAATGTGATACATGGGGTTAGAGTCCACGATAACTATTATTGGTGCATAGAAAAATGTAATGATGAAATCTCTGGACAATGATGACGGCTGCCAGAGCCAACTTCTCAACATGTGAATATCGGAGCTCTGGACCAGATATACTTTTTCTCAAATAATATATCACATGTTTATCACCGTTAGGGTCCTCTTGAACTAACACCATAGAAATAGTGGAAGTAGAGGCTGCTAAGTAAATGATATAGTCCTTCATATAATTCGGAGGATGCAATAGAGGTGCGTTGGTCAATGCATGCTTAAGAGAAGCAAAAGATCGTTGAGCAGTGTCATCCCAAATGAAAGGAGTGTCTTTCTGCAACAATCACATAAATCCTTTGGTAATCTCTACGTAGTTACAAATGAAATGACGAAGAAAGTTTTCTTTCCCCTGCAAAATTTGGAGTTGTGTCAAATTATTAGGTGGAGGTAAATTAAGGATAGCCTTAATTTTTAAGGGATTCACCCGAATCTCATCCTTGGAAACAATGAAACCAAGGAGTCATCCTGATTTGACAACAAAGATACACTTGTGCGGGTTCAAATGAATGTGGTAGAATTGTCATCAAAGAAAAATACCCCATAGATGACCAAAATGGTCTGATCAATTGGATGAATGGGCAGGTAAATCGTTGAGGTAAGGTTCCACAATATGTTTGATATCGTGGAAAGCATATGACATGGCCCGCTGGAATGTAGCACCAGTGTTTTTGAGGCCAAATGATATTTTTCGATAAGAGAAAGTCCTGCACGGCCAGATGAAGGTTGTCTTATGCTGATCAATGGGTAAAATGTCAATCTGGTTGTACCCTGAGAAACCATCCATGAAAGAGAAAATCACACTACCTGTGCAATTATCAATGATCTGGTCGACAAAGGGTGTAGGGTAATTGTCTTTTGGACAAGCCTTATTGAGGTCCCTATAATCAACGCATACACGAATGGTCCCTTGCTTCTTAGTGACCAAAACAATATTCGAAACCCATTTCGTCAAAGGGACAGGATAGATGAAGCCAGATTTCAATAACTTATCAACTTCTGCCTTAATAGTTGCGGTCTTCTTAGGATGGACTAGGCGGAGTTTCGGTCGAACAGGTTTTACACCTTGGTAAGTTTTAATCTCATGCACAACGATCGAAGGATTGATCCCTGGCATTTCTTCATACCTCTAAGCGAAGACATCACATAATTATTTAAATAAAGAGGTATAAGAAACCACTTCCTCGGGCGAACAATTAGCACCGAGATTAATATTTTCCATGACACCTTCCTTGATCGAAATGTCAATAACGACTGTAGAGGTAATGTTGCCTAAATTCCCCTCAGAAATAGTATCTCATGTAAGTATGAGTGATTGTGGAAAGTCGACAACATAGGGGGGAAAGATAGAGTTTATATCTTCTTGTATTTCTTCTAGAGGTGGAAGAAAAGAGGATCGATGATGGTTATCATCCCAAGGTACGTTGTCAATGCTAAGCATTTCCATAATAGATTCATCGATCGAAAATATTTGAGAAATGTAGTCAAAGGCAGAGGTCATGGAATTCAACCAAGATGGCATCGAGTAGTTTTTGGGTGCCAATAGATGTTGGTCATCCGAGGAAGGACATGATGATTGAATAGCAACGTATGAAGCCTCAACCAGACTAAGTGGCATGGTGTCACCTAATACATCAAACTCTAGAGGACTAGGTACAATCCAGGGATCAGATGATTCCAAAGACTGATAAGTTGTAGTCCAAATCATATTGACTGTGGAAATATGATGTGTGGTAGGAGGGAGTGGTGCAGGGAAGGTACTCATAAGGGTGGAATATTTTAACAATCCTACACCAACACTTTCATACATGATCTTTTGATCTCCCAAGAAAGGAATATTGTTGGTAGTGGGAGCGCGGGCGTTGGGTGTACAGAAATCTAACTGATCAATAGTGACAATTTTTCCCTAATGAGGAAATTGTACACATCGAAACACCGAAGAAGAAAAAACAATCATAGCATAAAACCAACTTATTCCTAGTAATAAGTTGTAATCAAGGGGAGCATCAACCACCTCGACGTCAACATAGACGATTTTTCCACCCAACTGGGCGGATAGGGACTGCAAAAGACCGTGAGGATGAAAATGTTGCCCATCGAATGCGCGCAACATTATTGGGGATTTGTGAAGTGCTGGTGATTTTAATCTTTTCCAAAAATCTAAAGACATGACACAAGTAGAGGCTCCCTCATCCAAGATAGTGCGATGAATTTGTTGATTGTGAACAACAACATCAATTTGAAAATCAAGTTGGTGAGAGAGTTGAGACTTAAAATTTTCCAGGTTAAACGTGATATTGTTGGACGACTCGGGATCAAAAGCAACAATAACAACCAAGAGCATTCTACATTGACTTGGGTAGTGCTGTAGAACTTCTAACACAGACATAGCACATGGTGCTTGAGACAAATCTTCAACAATGTTGTAGTTTTGGGTGGCATGTGAACTAGGATTAAAAGTAGATTTACGGATGATGCTCTTGGGAGGGCGTAATATAGAGTTGAACGTAGGTTTCTCTATTTGAAGCGATCCAGAGGGAGGACTAATAGATGGAGGACTAATGGAGGATGGTGATGGATCTGGTAAAGTACCATTAGTGACTTTTCCTTTGTCAGGTTGAGCTGGCATGTCGTAGGTCGTAGAGAAAGTGGTTAAATCAATCCCGTTAAACATATAAATATGGGCACTTGTCGAGGCTTCATCATTAGAAGGGTGGCTAGAACTGCCCCTAGAGAAGGGGTTTGAGAAACCATAGATTTCTACTAAGGAAAATCCCGAGTAAGAACGTTGGGTTGGGAATTCCCTTTAAAATGTTTTTCCACTTCATCACGATGTGGACAGTCTCGAGTGTAGTGATCGTCACCACAAATAAGACATGGGAATTTTGGCTTCCACTGTGGTTGATTTTCGGTAGAAGGTGGTGGGTTTTGAGCTTTGGGTTGTTCATTGTTGTTATTCTTTTTGGGTTTGTTATTTCTCTTCTTCTTACCTCCGAACTGTTGTGAAGGGGCAGATTGAACTGCATTCACCTCAGAGATTTGAGTTTGGGGGGAGGTAGAGGAGAGTGAGGTCAAACTGGGAGTGGGTGCCAAAGCAGATCGATTTGTTGTTCCAATCGACTGGGAAGCAGATTGGGTTTTGACAGAGCCGATAACTCCATCCTCATGTGACGTGGATGGAGGTTTATATGGATCAATAGTGGCACAGGTAGCATTTGGGATCAACTCATACAAAGTACCAGATTGTGAATAGACCAAATATAAGTACTAAGCCCTAGAAATGGATTCTTCCTCGGTGACTTCACCACCCTTCGCGACATCACGAGCAATCAGGGGTAACAGTGATTTAGTAAACCATTCCACCAATAACTGGTTAGGAATGATTTCTTTGATCAACCTCCGCCATTGTCTCCACTCATGAATATGATCAAAGATATGTACGAAGTTAGTTTGACGAAGGGAGGTCAAGAGTTCGGTACCTGTCTAGTAACGAATGGGTAGTTGAAAGTGTGTGAGAAAGGACATAGCAAGGGAGTTGAAATATTGGAACGAACCACATGGAAGTTCAATATACCACTTGGTTGTTGAGCCTGTAAGTGTTCGCTGAAAAATATGTAAATGTATAGAATCGTCCATTAAGGATTTTGATGAACACTATAAATGGAAAGTCATCACATGATTGTTCGGGTCTTCTCCAGGTTTACCGTCAAATTTTGGAATATTGAAAGGTAATTTAGCAGGGATCACTAGCCAAAAGGGATAATGCAATATAGGATCATTGGTCAACCAAGACAAGTCTGGGAGATCCAGAGTCACGAGAAACAAGAGTTGTCGGTTAACTTACTAGTGTGGCATAGGGACACTAGTAGGGCCGTAAACATGGTTAGGTGAATAATTGTATCCAATAGGTCCTCCTACATATGGTTATTGCTAACCAAAATAAACAGGATTCGATGATGGTTGAGAAACATGTGAAAATGGAGGATAACCTAATGGGTTATGAGGATTATAAGTCAATTGATGGGTTTTCCCATAAGGGGGATACACATTTTGTCCATGAGGAGGATAAGGTTGTTGTTTTCCTTGATGATGTTTCCCCCCAGGGAATAGCAAATTTCTCGGAAAAGGAATGTGCCAAGGATTTTGTGTCACATTATGTCCATACAACGGGTTAGGGACTCCAGTCTGAGATTGCGCCCCACGCTGAGATTGTGTCCCCATTTGAGTTTGACTCCAAAATGGAAGTTTCCCACCAGCATGAGGTTGAGTGCCTAGAGGGATCTGGAAACCAGAATTGAATGAATGATCGAAGGCTCCAAATGGATTAGAGCCACCAAGACTATCTCCTCCAAATAAAGGTGTAGGCATAGAACTTTCAGGTGTAACCTAGGTAGTGTTGGAAATGGAAGGATTCAGAGCTTTGTACCCAAGTGGAATTGACGAAGTTTGTCTAAGTGGTGTTCCAATTGGAGCCTATGATGGTGTCACATTTCCGGTGGGGATTGTAGCAACATGCAAGACCATAGTGGAATGGGCCATCTGGAGAGAAATGGTCGAGTGAGGACCAACTGACTATGTGTCTGACATGATGATGGCATTTCTGGGTGTACTAGAAAAGTGTTCTAATGGTATCGTGTAAGTAGCTGACGTTTTAGGCAATTGGGAGATGACAGGTATATCAGAACCTACCCCTGAGTTGAAAAGATCTCACACTGTGAGCAGCGGGTTTCTAAATATGTCAGTAGTCCAAAAGGGATTCTCACTTCAGGGCCTATGAGGGGTCTAGTCAGTATTCCAGAAGTATCAACAACAAGTTCTCCAGATGAATTTAGTTGTAGAATACGTCTCTCGTAACCGTGAGGAAGTCAAAAAGACTCTAGAGAATCAGAGATTTGGAAATGTTCTAAAGAGTCAGTTCTTTCCACTTGTGAAGTGGTGGTGTCCTGAACCTCACTCTATTGAGGAGAGCCCTTCGGTGGATTGGTAGGCAAAGGTTGGTAACCCTCGGGATCTTTCGGGGGTATCCCTTGCATTCTGCGTGAGCGGCGTGGAGGAATATTGCTCGAACCAAATACTTTACGGAAAACATCTATGACCAACTAACGAAAAGAAAAAACATACGCTAATAAAATCTAGGAATCAAAACCAAGCAAACAAAACCTTCTCTCGATGGTCGTTCTAGTTGGTGATGAAATCCAACGTCGTGTAACCAAGTCAAGGAGGGGCTAGGATATGAGTGGGTGGAACAGTTATGATGGCGACTTGCTTAACAGACTTACACCTTGGTGCAAGCTTCCACCTAGTAATTGTGGATTTACCCTCCAAGGAGCCCGAGTGAGTTTGACCACCATCTGTTCCAAGTACAGCGAAGACTTCCCTTCACCGTGACCTCATGTAAAGACCCTAAATATTATGGCTACTAAGGACACCAACTCACATTCGTCCCCTGGGAGGGTATAGTTGATAGTCCAGTCCAAACATATGGGTAGGATAACAAGTGTGAAATCCTTCGAGAGAACTGAGGACAAGTGGACCGGTATAACTCCAGAGGACCTCAAACGGATTCGGAGTTCACAAAGCACCGAGACCAAATGAAGACAGTTGAGCCTCAAGAAGAACCCCCGAGATATAATATGACTACTACGAATGGTTGAACCACAGAGGGATAATCTTCATAACTCTCCTAAATGCGACCTTTTTCATAACCCCTGTGTGAGAGGGGGATCCCATAAATATTATACAAAAATTGGATTTTCTCTTCCTATCGCAAGATGCTAATGTTTGTTTTGAATGCTTTGGAGAGTTGTACTCACAGCCTAATCCAAAGCGCTAATCCTAGTCTAATGTTGGTGGAAGATTCTAAAAAAAAAAAGTTCTAGATAAATTTTAATTAGCATTGATTTTGCAGCTGTTCTTTACTCAGGGGTGTATGAGAGTGAAACTGATGATATTATGACTCAATTCCCCAAAAAATTCATAAGAAATGATAAGCAATATTTTCTTTCAATGAATGTCTATTTAAGGGAAGGATAAGGAAATTTCCTTTCGCTGTCAAACATTAAGATACAATAACCTCATGCAACTGTTTCTCAATCAAGAATCCAATATGATGCTAAAATATCCAAAAATTCGTTCTAATATCCAAAAACCAATCATGAAAATATATCTTTTTGTTTTAAATGTGACTGATAATCAATTTGATGTAAAACTTCCTATGTCATGCAGACTTCAAGATCTATGAGATTTAAGCAATCAGAATCCAACTTCACATAAAAAAAAACACACTCTCGTTGTGATCAAACAAGAAACACAAAGACAACCAAATTTGCAAAAAGGAGAACAAAAAACTCAAAACAGAAGAAAATGCCTGATAAAATGACCTCAAAGATCAAATGCAATGGTGCATAGATCTTTGCATTTCCTTACAACAATCTTCATTCAATCAAATAAGTGAACAAAAATTGGATTGACTCCAAATCTCAGGGAATAAGAGTGACTCAAAGAAAGGAAGAAAGATGTAAAAAATCCAAACAAAACATTATCAATTCTTAGAAATCAAAATGTTGGAGGCCAAAAACAAGGACACACTGAGATGGTAATAATCCTGAGCAGATGAAAAAGAAAAAACTAGACTTAGAGATCAACTCCCAAAAATATTTTTAGCAGAAAAAGGCCAACACTCTGGTGTCAAGGGTACCAGAGCATTGCATAGCTCTTTGGGAGCTTACAAGGGAGTGCCAGTGCTGTGGTTGTAGAGGCAGGGGAGCGTTGGGCTCTCAGAAGACCAAAATATTGCTCATAACTAAAAAAAAATCAGGAAATCCAGAAATTGAGTGTGTATGGAATGAATCCAAGAGCCAAAAACACTTCTAATAATAAGATACACAACATTAATAAGATCTAAAGGTGAGCAAAGGCCAAAAACAAGACCAAGGAAGGAAACCAAAACTGAAAGCTTCGGTCCTTATCGGAGTCGCCAATTTCTGTTACAGGAAAATCCCCCCGCGGACAGGTGGATTCCCTCTTGAACCCTAAATCTCTAAGATCAAGACAAAAAGGTGCTAACTTTGGTCACTGACATCCCTTTAAACCTAGCTAAACTAATCTATAGAGAAGAGGAAGAAGATGCACCTTTTTACAATGTTTGTCCTCGTCCAGTTCCAAGTTGAGCTCTGATCCACAAGCTCTTCAACAGGTCCTGCAATCCAATCAAAGAAAAAACATGATTCCTATTCTACTACGATTATTTTGAAACTAGATCTATCCATTAGAGACAAGTTCATGTAGGCATACACAATCTTGAAGGAAACATGCCAAGCACATGTATTAAGGAGAACTTGATAGAAATACTTACAAACCTTTGATGTAGATGCACCAACCTCACTAAGCTCTCCTTGTCCAACCCCTTTCTCAAATGATCCACAAACAAAATGACTATGCTACACTGATTATCTCCCTTATGAGATCATAAGTTTTCTGCCTTCAATGTCCTCTCAATACCACTTCTCATGAGATCATAAGTTTGTTATCTCTAAAACTCTCTTTCTTTCACCATGAGAAGGCCTCCTTATATAATCTTGTAGAGAACCAACCACCTTAGATATTCTTGGGATAGGTTGAGGATCCTTATCCATCAGTTGTGTATCTTCCCTAAGATCCATCCTTGACCTCATATTCAAATCCAACCAACTCCAGAGACGAGGGGGATTTTTCCCTGATTTTCCTCAACAACCAAGATTTCCTCAAACAACCCAATGCTCCCCCATAATGGGGCACATAGTGTTTCAATGATCCCCCAAAGGAGGGCTAGGAGCTTTGGCACTCCCTAGAAGTGGGTAGGGGAGCGATGCCCAAAATTTCCTTAAAAAATCCTAGCGCTCCCCCAGAAGGGTGCACAGAGTGTCAGAACGCTCCCCCAAAGAAGGTCAAGGAGCACTGACACTCCCTGATAGTGGGTAGGGGAGCGATGGCCTTCAAAAATGAATTTTGAGTGGTATTTTTCATGGTAAAACCTTTGTACTCTTTTTCGTGTGATTTATCCTTCTTAAACTAGTCTTTGAGGGTGTCTTTGAAGTGTCCTTGTGATGTCGTTCGAGACACGACATAGGCAAGATGACCGTATGATGTCTGCGACACTTATGGATAAAATGCGACACTTGTAACTCTTGTAATGACGACAATAGGTCATCATTGAAATGAGTAATTTTTATGTGTAACAATAACAACCTTAGTTTTTTTCTAAAGTCTAATGCTTTCATACTTGGGTTATACTAGTGATTACTATCTTATCTCTTGCATCATTTACTTGACTTTAGTATCTTGTTTAGAAACTATAATAATCATTTCTTTGCTGATATATATCTTTGTTGACTGCTGCAAATAGGGACATCAAGATTAACTTGCTTGTCCACTTAACATATAGCTTGTATACTTTGTGTTTCTTGTGTCTCGGGAAGGTGCTATCATCATCTGCAGATACTCAAACTTCTTGTCAACCATTTACCACTACTAATACTCATTTCCAAGCTACTTTCCATTTAGAAACTTGATCTATAGGTGAATCCATTCATAAATATCACTTTCCATCTTATTTCCCCCCTAGGGTCACCCGAGATTCCCCCCTTGTGTTGGATTTATCCTTCACTAAAGTGAGGGGAGGGTTTATCTGAGGTAACTGTGGGTAAACTCTCCCACTTTTATCACCATATTATGGATTGGGTTAGGATTTTTCCAACCTATAGTTTGCATTATAATATGCCATATTCAATGGTTTGTAAAGGTGTTATCCCAAGGACGAGCCATTGGGAAAAAAAAAGACTTCCTCGAAATAAGGTTTTGAAAATGGGAGAATTATGAGGAGGTATTATTCGGTAAACCTTGGAAGGATTAAACCTTCCTTTGGGGAGTGTCTTTTTGGAAAAATAGTTTCTTAGGTTATGGATTTTCTAGATGAACTTTATGAAAATATCATCAAAAGAGAATAGGGAACTTCCCTCAAATGGAATTACCAAGCTAGCTAGAGGTAAAGGTTTTGGGATAGACTTTCCAAATGTCGTTATGGTATTGAAAAGGATTCAAAATCCTCCCCGGAAACGATGCCAAAAATTCTATCGTATGATTTGTAATTTGAGAAAATTCCAACCCAACCAACAAAGGTGAGACACAATTGGGGACACCTATCACTATCACTTCAATAGATATCCCCCTCATTTTAGTGGTGGATAGGTCCAACACAAGGGAGGATTCTTGGGTGACCCTAGGGGGATTGCAAGGGGATAGGCCAAGTGATGAAGGAACCACTCCTATAGGTCATGACTAGAAGGTATTGAGGTTTGATGGAGGATTAGTGTGAGTGAAGGAAAAAGTTGTCAATGTTGTGTACCTGCAAAACAATGTTAGACTATCCAAACTAAGACAATATATGATGATATAAGTCTCAAAACAAGAGGGGAATCAAAAAGAAACCTTACTGTCCCAAAATTGCAGCAGTAAAAAATTATATATCAGCAATGAAAAAATTATAACAAATTCAAATTACATCATCCAACCAACACATAATATTGGACAAATTAGCATGCACTTAGAGATAGTATTCCAATGCTTAAAACAATGACTTAGATGACAAAGGAGGGTTGTAAAAGAATGTTATCAGAAGAGAATTATGACCATCCCTATTGCTGTAGAAAAAATTTACTACAACAACAAATTTTAACCAACAAAATCAGCAAGCAAGCTACCCAATCAATATCCCTTAAAAAGTAGATCAAAATTCATTGCTTACATGTAAATTTTAGTGGTCAAAAGTGAAGAAAACTTGTTGAGAAAGAGATTTTATGTTAAGAACCAAACATCAATATAGCATAGAAAAACCTCAAGAAAAGTACTCAACGCCTTGAAAAAGAGATAATATCAGATAATAAGCCTCTTCGAGGGGGCAACCTCCTTTTACCCCACTTAAATGTTCAAGTACAA